>NW_024121111.1:20394496-20466117 GCF_016745375.1 Pimephales promelas
GATTTTTATCAAGCGTTCCACATTAAATGATTCTGGCATGCTTAATCATTTTGGCAAAGAAATGAAATGTGATGAGTAGAGAAAGGTATCTTAGGAAGATAACA
The DNA here is from genome assembly GCF_016745375.1 of Pimephales promelas. The sequence goes on from NW_024121111.1 coordinate 20,394,601, forward strand.
ATTTACTTGCTATTTTTACAGGCAGCATTGTTGGGATCAGTCTCAGAATTTTAAAGAAATGTCATTGATATATTCATCCAAGGAAACAGAAGATTCGTGCATTTAGTCAATGAATATCACTGTATTTTGGCCCTATAATTTATTGAAAGTAAAACATTCTTTTTTAAAAATAAAAACAAAACTACTTTTAATAAAAGACAAAATTGACTGATTGTGTTTGGTGAGAAGGTTGTTTTATTTAGGTTTTATTGTAAGTGCTAGGGGTTTGCTATTTCATCTACACAGCTCGCTGCCCCCCTCCCTTGCACAGATGAGTGGGGTATGAGGGGTTGTTTTTTTTTTTTTATTTTTTTGACAGGGCTCCAGATTGTAAGCGCATCAGGTGACAATTAAGATGTAACAAAATAAATTGTTTGCTGTCACTTTCACTTACCCCTGCCGTCTCGCCATCCTCCCAATGCCCCAAACAAAGCAGTGGTGTCAAATCTGCCTCCCTGATGTACCCCCAAGGTACCGAAATGCTTTGTACACACTTGCGAACACACATGCGAAACATGTACGCATGTGCACACACACACACACACACACACATTTGCATGCACACAAACAACTACCGTGAAACCCCTAGAAACCTGAGATTTGTATTTATAGGTGGACACCATCTGTAAAACTTGGCTGACTTGTTTTCTTTCTTTTCAAAAGAGACCGTGACTTTCTTCACCCTACTTATCATTCCACATTTCAAACAATCCAAAAATGGCATACGCACACTAAATAATTCATCAGCTGCTAACATTAAACAACTGTTAAACACGCTCAAATAATTAGTTATGCTTGCTTGACATGTTTGCATCTTTAATAATTGATGCATTTGTCTTAATTACCAACAACAGTATTTTGGCCTCGTTGTTCCCTTTTCCGCCGAAAAAAAGGAAAGAAGCAATTATTCCATAAATATTAATTGGATACCCTTATTAAAATCAAGACAAAAAGGGCAGGGAGAGATATAACAGAGTATTTTCTTTGAGTTTAAAAAGTGTTATAAATCTTTCTCTCTCTGCTTGGACAGGTATCGTCACAGAGAGACGTTTTTATCGGTGGCTCTGAATAAAATATCGTCATGTTTTAATACGTGCTTGGTATGTGATCGCATTTGGAGAAACATTAATGCTGTCGATGGGTCGAGATGATTAATGCAATTATTATGATAATGATATTAAGCAGAATTATAAATGCTTTCACATTAATCAAAGTTCTTCCTCTGTGTGCCACTGACTGTGTTCACATTAGGAGTTGAGAAGGAATTCAGAGACAAAGAAAAGAGAAAGAAATCCTCCAAACAAAGTCGAGTTTTTGTAATCATGTGCATTAGAGATAGATGCAGATGTAAAGACACCTCTTTGACAGTTGTGTGTTGTTCAAACAACAGTGCAAGTAGGAACAAACTTCTTGCAGCTCGGCAGCCATTTTGTTTTGTCGGCGTGACGAGCAGGCCTCTGTGGATAGTGAAATATTTAAAATGTGTAATGGTGAGTTTTCTCCTTCTCAACAACAGTGTTTGGAAGGGCGCCAATGCTGCCTTGTGTCATGTTTAAACTTTCATGTGTGGCACCTCTACTGTATGTAGTGAATGGGGAAGTCACGCAAATGCTCACTTTCACCCAAACATTCAAAATACTGCTGTCAGTGTGGAAGTGTCTGACTTTGGGAGGTCTTTTTGATGCTCTAAAAGACTGCAAGATAAGTTATTTTCCTTTTTTTGCCAGTAGATTAAAAAGGCAAATGAATGACACTGCTCAACACCCCAAATCAGCCCCCGCTATTAATATTTCACACTGATGGCAGCTGTTTATCACAACACAGCGGCGTTTAGGAGGTGAAGATGCAAGCAAGAGGGAGGGAAAGGAAGGGGGAGGGGAAGGAAGAAGGAACAGCCAGGATGTGGCATGGCCTCAAGTCTTCATTTAAAATGCTCTGCAAACAACCAAATTTTCCACTAGTGAAGCACTTATCAAAGTTTTGCTCTCACCGTAAAACCCATTACATCTCTAAACATGAATATATTTGTCTTATTTAAAAGCCATAGGTTGCATATCATCAAACACTTAATTCAAAGCACCTACCTCCTATTTCCAATGAATGCGGTTTTCATTATACTGTAAATTATGCATGTATGTGAGCACCAACAAGAATATCAGAATCATAATACAGATCAGAGGCAAATGAAAAACGATTTGGAGATGAAACGAGTGAATCTTAAGGTCAGGAATTAACCTCATCCTTCTTATCGGTGTATTGTGCTGGATAATAGCCATGAAACATGCAGGCTATCAGTGACACTCTCAATTGGAAATGTCCATATTAGGCAATATGCAAATGCAGTTGATGGGGTATAAATTCCAGGACAAGACAGTAAGCCCGCATGGGGCAATGATTAAAACGGGGCTGTTAAAGATGGAGAGGGGGGTGAAAAGGAAAAGGAACGAAGGTGGTTAAACTGATATTATAATGAGCGACTATAGAAGGCGATGACCATCGACTGAACCGAACCCTGTCAACATCCTTCCTTGGGACACAGTTAACCCGTGGCGCAATATACCCCAGATGAGTCAACCTCATCGATAGCTGTCAGTTTAAAAACTCCCACTGTTAGTATGTGCTCACCACAGCACATTGTATATGTCAGTAACACCCCCACACTGTTAGTAATGCATGCACATATAACTGAAAGCGCATTGACTTCCTCATCACCTGCATGTCTGGCATTATCATAATACGGTCCATATTTTTAGCCATCGCGACTAACGGGAAGGTCACATTGTTCTCTCTGCCTGCGAGATGGGCCAAACCAGGTGAACAAATAGTGATAAATAAACAAAGATGAAAATGTGTGAAACATTTGAGGGTAGCAAACTGTTTGTGGCATGTCTGCAAATGTCATAAAAACAGATTTATGGGCTGCTTTCGCAGGACATTATTTGATCTTGACAGTCTTAATCATTCACGCTTTCCCCTCCATCTCCCTTCTCTTTTCCTGCTGCCCGTCATGGATTATTGAAATAGAAAAATAACAAGTGAGAAAAGGGCCCAGGAGCTGAATCAAAATGTCAGGTTTGTACTTACAGCCGTATGCGGTGAGACAGGGTCAAGGGTTTCAATTATTTGTATACGGTATGGCCGGGCTCTACACGAAAGGTTATGTCACCCCTTAGCTATTTACCCCCCGATTTGAATGGGGTTGATATTCAACTGCAGGCCCAGCACCACTGATATGGAACAGATCTAACATTTGAGTGGAATGGAGATTGTGGTCGAGATTGACAGCGAGGCTTGGGGGGAAAGGGGGAAGTATTTCCAGACTCCATGTCATTGTACTCGTATGTGAACAAGATGATTGCCTAGTAATGTGTGGCTGATCCGTGCAAGATTGCTCGATGTTTCAGATCCTCGGGGATGCTGGCGTGACAGTGTAGCCTGAAAGGCCTGTCATTTAAGGAACAATGAAATAATGTGCCGTTAGATATTATGATCAAGCTCGCTGATTGCTTTTGTAGCATATTTTACAAACTTTGCAGTCAAAAAAGGCAATAACAACCTTATGGGCCAGTTGTAGATAAATGGTCATATGTTGAGTTTACTTTGAGGGAGAGTTCACCCAAAAATGGAAATTCTACTATTATTTACTCACCCCCATGTTTCTACAAACCTGTATGACTTCTGTGGAACACAAAGGAAGATATTTTGAAGAACCTTACAGCTATTTTTGTCCGTACTTAACACTAGAACGGCCACAACGGTCATTTTGACCGTTTTGAATTTTATATCTACAATAACTTTGTTGAAAAAAATAAAAAAATCCTGCTGGTATCTGACTTTTCCTAAAATTGTCTGTATTTTCATTTAAAATGCTTTTCATATAAATTGAGTTACGTAAACGTAAGGCAAAAAAAAAAAAAAAAAATGAACATATTTACCTATTTCGGCCATGGACGGTCATATTGACCGCACTGAATTTTGCGGTATTTTTTTGTTAAATATCCCGCGGTTGATCGTGTTCTCTCTCAACTGTCAACAGAAAGGTCCGTCCGGTCACCTCTGTAGCGGTGTTTGCTATAATAATTTCTACATTAGTTGTTGATCAGAAATAAGCAACCGGACTACAGTTATCTATAATACTTAAGTTATCTATAGGCTATAGCCTATATACAGTATATATTGCAAGGCTAAAATGTCTAAAATGAATGAGCGAATGAGGAGGAACATGACTCGAACCATGGCCCTAGAGATGCTTCAGAACTTGACGAGGGATGATTCGGATGCAGGGGAACAATCGGAGGTGAAAAGTGACAGCGACGTTTCCTGGGTGAAAGTTAACATTTCCTCCTCATCAGAGAGTGATTCAGAGTCAGAGTCCACATCAAGGAAAAAGAGACGGCTGCTATCATCAGACACGGCAGATCCAGATGTTCCATTCATGTCGGATGATCCTGGTGAACCCTGCTGCCCGTTTGTTTTGCTTCATGGGCTGTTCACTAGTTCTGCTAGTCCTATTATTATTATTAGCCTATTGACCGCTTCGCAAATCTAACATTTTCGTCATAGTTTTTGTCATTCAAACCTAGTTTTTATTTAGTTATCGTCTCGTTTTCGTCTTTGAAAAACTGTGGTTTTCGAAAATAATTACGAAAATTATTCGTCAACACTGTTTTGAATCCAACGGTCAAAATGACCGTTTGTGGCCGTTCTAGTAGTTTTGGAATTCTGGCACTTCTAGTGGCACTTCCCAAACCTTTTAAGCTCCAAAAAAGATGGTATAGGTACAGTAGGTATGTCAAAACATTGTTCTCATGCACACAGAAACTATGGTACATCCAATATGGAGGCAGAAACATCATATAACGTCAAACTTCATTAGATGCAAGTCACATGACAAGAAGTCTTGTTTGAGGATTATAATGCCATTTTTGATGTAAGACTAAATGTGATCATGTTTGCATCTGAATAAAGGTGTAAATTTCAATATGTTCCTCATTGTTTCAGAGGACTTGAAATACATTAAGTATTCAAGTAATTGAGTCATTAATTTCAAAAAGTGTTCCTAGCTTAAAAGTTTGGAACCCCATTGCCTCGTTATATGGGCAAAACACGAGACAAAAGACAAAACTTTTTTTTTTTTTTAACCATTCCTTTACATTCCACAGAAGAATAAAAGTCATGGCAAAATGAGGGTGAATAAATGGTGACAGAAGTTTAATATTTGGGGGATCTATTCCTTTTGTCCCCTGGCAAGTTCTGCATGGTGGGTCCCTGCTTCATCATATGCATCAACCTCTTTCAGTATATGTGACAAGACCTGCCTCATTAGGGAGTAAGGACCTATAATAAAAACATAACTAAGGAGCCATTTTGGGAGCCGATACTCTCAAACCAGACCTTTTTATACAGATTTTGTCAAACTTTATCACCTTTCAAAGACATTTTTCTTGCCTACAGCCCCTTGAACAGAAAGGGCTGGGCATTGATGTGATGAGGGCTATATCATCCCAAAAGACAATCATGGTGATCAATTAGATTTAATGCTGACCCAGGTCTGAAATGATTGCAGGTGGAGCGAGTGACATTAATGGCTTGCCACGGTTCCTATCTTACCTCATGAAAGTTGCTCCGTGTATGCGCCCAGCCCTTCCGCGGCCCCTCCACCCGCTGGTCCCTGTAAAAATCTCAGGGTTATTGAGAGTGATATGAAATTTCTAAATGTCATTAATTGACACCTTTTCCCCCCTGAGCTGTCAGCTGTGAGACAGAAAGGTCACAGCTCGGGGGTGAAATATTTATATATATATTTCCAAGTCCTGTGAATTATGGCTGTCATTAACGAGAGGGAATGGATGGCGGGGCCCACTGAAAGCCTCCATCGATCGAAGCTACGAACAGGGATAGCAGTCGCCTGAGATGGGACGGGGTCACCAAAGAATACGGACTGAGGTGAAGGGTCCCTTGTGAAGGCTGAAGAGTGTTGGGCTTTCTCTGAGGTAAGCTTTCATTTTGTAGAAGAGCTCCATTAAACCCAAAGTTACAGAAGGATTATTTTAATCGATCATCGATCAACAAAAGTGCAAAAAGCTCTTAGAAAAATAATTACAAAAATGCAAACTTTAGGAGTGCAACAGCTTATCACTGGGGCAGTACCATGAAATAGAACCTTAAGGGTATGTTTTACTACTGTAAGGTACTTATATGCACCTTTTAATTGTATAATTGGTACAAAGTTGTCCCTTTAAGGGTACTGAACCAAAGTCAGGCTATTTTTATTATTATTTTTTTTTTTTCCTAAAGGTACAATTTGAATATGATGGTAACATATGTGTTGGATCATTTCACAAAAGACAAATGCCCTTAATGCCCTTAAAAAGTCAACAAATGCCCTAGAAAAAAAAAAAAAAGATACTCTGTCAGTAAAAATGACAGTTTTTACCAGTTTTGATTCCTATATCGTCATTGCACAACAATGGAAACAATGGAATTACAGTAAATAGAAATCCTTGTGCCTTCACACAGAACTTTAACCCTCTGGGGTCGCCAAATGCGCCGGCGCGTTTTGTTCGATTTTTTTTTTCACATAGCAGCCAAATAGACTTAAAATAATCCGTCACTTTTATTACAACAGTAATAATATATATATATATGTGAAAAAAAATCGAACAAAACGCGCCGGCGCATTTGCCGACCCCATTTGTTGAGAATGCATTAGTTCAAAGTGCAGTTAAAATATCTTTACATGATCATCTGTTTGATGGAAGTAGATCCAGATAGGGTTAGGGATAGAACTTATTAATTAATACTTAATAAACATGTTTAAGGGTTTCTAGGCCTGGGTACATACAGATTATCTTATGATATTAAACTCTAAATTATAAGCTGTTAGTTCTCTTCATATTTTTTTTTAGTTTTGATTGGATTCTGATTGATTTAAAAATAATTAAAAACAAAGTACAAATGGAACAAAATCTCAGATAAGAACCCCTTGATAAAAAATACATAACCTTATATACCCATCATTTACTTTTTATGTAGCTTATGTTGTGTCTTATCAATGCATAGTCATCACAAAATAATAAGGATTTATGCTGAAATGATCTAAAACCCCACTTTCCCTTGCCTTGGGCTGCATGACGCCTAGGGTGCTTTCAAACTTTTGGAGGGCACTGAATTTCAAAGTCTGCAACTCAGTAGAAAATCAGAATATAAATGAAATAACTGAGACTTTTTAGCAGCCAAAGAATATGAAATTAGACATGAAACCAGCTGAACATGGTGATCCTGCAGCGATCATAACGCCACAGGCATGCACCCACCCAAACACTGCACAGGATGGAATGAGTCATAAAATGAACGTCCAGCATCTAAGCGACGTTGTGGCTAATGCTGGGTGAGCCCCAGCCTCTTGGTCCCTTTGTTGTGTGACAGCTTTCAGGGCGAGAGGCGTTTAATTTCAGAGTGAATACCACACTACATAACCACATGGCATTTAACTTGAGAAATGGCTTTCTGCTTCAGCTGTCTGTGTTTTCATCATCAGGGCGGGGTGGCGGACGGGAGGGAGAGGAAATGGCTTTTTTTTCAGCTTCCTGATGCCATTAGACATCAACGCACAGCGGGCGCATGCGTCTTCTTGGTATGCGTGTAGTGTTGCAAAGCATGTTACAACTGCAGAAACACACTGGGGGAGGGAGAGGTAGTAGTTGAGATAGCTGAGATCTTTATCTGTGGAGAAGAAAAATGTATAAGTAGGCAGCGGGGAGATGGGGAGGGGGGTCTGCTAAAGGTCTGCTTTAAGACAAACCCAGCGCTGATTCAAATTCTGTTCAAATCGAGCACGAGAGAGGACAGTCCCACTGAGGATGCACTACATTATCATCCTGAGCCACGATTTGAGAGGCCATGTTATACATCAATGCTGAACCCCAAATACATGAGCCTGCCATAATTTATCTGTCAAAAACTGTTTAGAAACTGTATGACAACTAATGTTCTGTGGTAGGAATGCCAGTTCACATGATAAAGAAACATATTTCAGGAGCCATTCTCGAGTAATGACCTGTAAGTCTGCTTGCGGCTTTGGAAAGCGAGATGATTTTTGTTAGTAATGTATGTTATTTCGTAAAAGTGACAATTATGATTTAAGGGCCTTTCTTGGTCTGAAACAACAGTAAAGTAAAGCAGCGACGCAGAGCTCTGCTGATGTCCCGTAGGCAGATATCTAATGAGTTCATGATGTGGAGCAATAACTAATTACAGGCTTAGATTAGACATACAGAGGGGTGGTTGCCGACTGAGTCAGTCATTTTATTTATTTATTTTTTTCTTTCAAAGGCCTTGCCAAATGGAGAGAAACCAATCTAAACAACATTTTATGTAATTCCTAAATCTCATTAGAGACATTCAGAAGGAGGGGGGAAATGTTTGACAGGGGAAAATGTTGAATCACTTCCTGTACCAGTAACACAGTAACTTTCATGTGGTGCGCGGCCTAATTAAGGGGAACGTTTTGGAGAGGCTCAGACTGGCATTACACAACCGAAACGAACCGTAAGTCATGAGACTGAACCTGAAGCAGTCCCAACAGTCCACCTAATGCTGGGTCACTGGCAGAAAGCACCTGACATTATTCTACCTTCTACATGACAGAAATATGGGCAAAGAATATGTACCCCATCAAGAAGATTTAGGGCACTTGTTTGGTGGTGCCAGCCTTTGAGCCTCCTCCAATCAAGCCTCATGTCGAGTGAGTTTTCAAATATCTGTTCAGTCAGAGTCAAACAACTCATTCTGTCGTTTGACGGTAAATAAAATGATGCAGGGTCGCGCTAATAATGTATTATGATACAGTAGCATGCACTGCTCCTTTGTGCTCCGATATTTCATTTTGCTTTAGATAAAAAAGGGCATTGAAATTGCACAATATCTATCTAAATACTAGCATGGCATGACCTCATCAAGGGAAATCAAGGCCAGACTGAAAGCAGATGCAGCCGCAATGTAACGTTGGGGCATTTCTCTGTAGAGACTTGTCTCTAACTAACCTTGTGCATATGGGAGTACATTTATACATTTGCATTGTATGCATTTGGCAGATGTTTTATCCAAAGTGACTTACATTGCATTCAAGATCGCCTGTTCCCTGGAAATTAAACTCATGACCTTGCAGTTGTTAAGGCCATCCTCTATTATTTGAGAACACTGGAGCAATGCCATGACCTGCCACTCATAGGTACACTACAGAAAATGTGTAAGTTTGAAAGGAATAAAAAAAACAGTGCATTGAAAAAAAATTATGAAAAAAAACTAGTCTATAACTGAGCTCTTATGTTTCATTTGGGGAGAAAATCCAGCTTTGCATCAGTCGAATTTATTTCATGTTTGCAAAAAAAAAAAAAAAAAGTCCAACTACTATGCTATTAACTAGCTCAGTCAACTAATTTTTCAGACTTACTTTGTACTATCAGTGATCTCTGTGTATCTAGCCAGATCTGCTATGATCAGACAACCTTGGGTCTATCTCAAATTGTCAACTGGTGTAAAAATATTTCCTTTGCAAGGAACTTGCAATTTCATGGTTCAACCACGTGGTGCTGTAGGACCCAGAATTCTCTATAATAACTCAGTACATTCTTGCAGTTACAAGACAGTCATTCACTATTACCTGTTTGCAATTGCAAAATGAAAAGTAGGAATCAATGTCACTGAGGAGGAATTTATTGGCACCTGTGTTGCACAATCATTCTGTCATGAAAAAGAAGTTAAGCTGATGATATGTGGCATAGCTTGGATAAGAATCAAAGTATAAATCAAGTTCTGTTCTGCTTTGTTTAGTGAAGAGAAACATTATCAAAAACCCCAGGTTATCTTGTGGAAACCAATGCTGGATTAATGTGTGGGTCAGGAGGTTTAAAGCAACGCCACATTGGGCTCGTTTCTGCAATTTTGATTGGGCTTGGGTAAAAAAAGGGGGAAAAAAACTCACTGAGAATTAGTGGAGTAATTCCTGCAGTGGGACCTGCCTATAAGTGCACTAATCAATTCAGGTGCCCTTGTTACGCAGGAAGATTTGAGCCGCTTGGCCGCTGATGAGGAAAAGGGGTAAGCAAGTCTAGTGGTTGGGGTGATGTGGATGGTGGAGAGGTAGTAGAGGAAGACAGGTTTTCACCGACTGACAGTTTTAACTCTTTTCAAAGGTACAGAGTGATTAATGAGGGCTTTTTATGGTGAGCGGGAGCAGAGGTTTGGGTGAGTCACGGGCCTGAGAGTATTGACATCTCCATTATTTACTGAGTGATAGGGGCAGCCGAAGGGCCCCTGATTAGAAAACAATAAATGCTGTTATTGGTGATCTAGGCCTAAGCAGGACACTTCAAATGCATGTCTGAGGTTTTCTAATTACTGTGGCCAACTGCACGCTGGACCGTGATAAACAAAAAGCAATAGAGTAGCCCCAAGGGGGAGTGCATGGGTTGTGGTCTCTGTAAGTGTGTGTGTGTTTGTGTGTGTAAATGCACTAAACATTTGAATGTGCATTAGAATACAATGAATGGTGCTGAAATAAATGAAAATCCACAGAGAGCATATTCAGTGAATGGGTTTATTTTACATGCAGTCTCTCGGTTTAACAGCTCTAAATTGTATTTTGACAGGCACTTACTATTAATCTGGCACCTGTATCAATAAATAACCACTAGCAGCTTATTTTCACAATTTATTTATTTAACCCAATGAGTAGTGGTGTGGGTGACAGGCCATTTGATGAAAATGTGGTGATTTCTTTGTTCCCAAATTTTATTAAGTGAGGTGGCAACACTTTATTTTGATATAGTCCACTTTAGACATTCAACTAACTATAAGTAACTTTGCCGCTACATGTCAACTAACTATCATTAATCTGCTTAATATCTGCTAACACTTTATTTTTATGCTCTTCCAACAGATTTTATTTAGCAACTACAAGTCAACTTGTTCTCCTAACCTGAACCCTAACACCTAACCCTAACCTAACAGTGGACTACAGCCTACTAATACTCTAATGACAGTTAGTTGAAAAGTTACTTACTGTATAGTTAGTAGAATGTCTAAAGTGACAATCAAGATAAAGTGTAACCAGTGAGGTTTAGTCCAAAATTAAAATCAGAGAGATGGTTACATTGCAGGCGAGACATGTTATCGAAAAGTAGTAATAGTAACAGTAGTAATAGTTTGTGTTGTTTGAAAGCACATTTGATGAAATAGAAGCTTAACATTTAGAGTAATACTATTTGATTTAAACAACTTTAAAGGGTTGAAGGTGAAGTTTGTCATTTCTACACCACTTGTGACACCAACGGGAATTGTTGGTATCCCCACCATTCCCATCCTCCCACCCTATTCTAGAGTATAGAATATACAGTTTGTATGGTATCAAAATCAGTGTCAATGGAAAATCCCCCAAAAAACATCTAGGGTACCGAGATGCTGCGTCATGACATTTGACGCTGTGGGAACGCCCCTGCGTAAGCTGGTGTCTGAAGCACGTATCGGAAACGCCAAACGTGATTGTAATGACATGGTCACATGATGTAGCGCATCACCTAGATTATACATACATAGACACCAGAAACATGTCACCAGCTTCTAATTGTCTGAAGATATAGGCTTGTATGAAGTATGGCAAGGTGACACAGTATCTTATACTGTATATATGTGACCCTAGATGTTCGCTTTTGAGTGGAACCCCACACTGCATTATGACTTTTGATGCTGTGGGAACATTAATGCCCATGTCGCCATGCTGAAAGCATGCCTAATCAGATGGCGCAAACCAATCAGTCTGGGAAACCTGCTGCCGTGACCATCAGGGCTAATGTTTCTTAGCCATCTAGCAATGACAACTGTCCTTAGATTGGCCCATGCTCTTGGAGGCTATGTGTGACACCCGGCCCCCTGATGCTGACGATGGGGTGTACGGGCGGCCATACTGGCCCTTTGATCCTCCCTTATGGGCTTGCCTGAGGATGGCCCTAAAAAGCCTCTGGCTCCTAGCTCTGATGAGGCAACCTGGAACCTGTCAACGTCACAATTTACAGCATCAACAAACAGGCCTGACTGCGAAACCGGGGCATCCAGGAGAAACTATTGCTGCGTCCCAATTCGCTTACTTATACTACGCCCTAAAAGTATGTACTCTTTTTGTGAGGAAAAAGTACATACTTTTGAGTGTGTAGCAAAAGAGTAGGCAAGCTTTGGGACGTACTATCACGTCATCTTTAACGGACAGCTCTGTCGCGTGCTGCGTGCATCCTGTCACCGTAAACTGCCCTGTCAATCATCTTGTCACAGTTAAAATCCTCCATTGTATCTAATTTTATTTCCTACCGTTTTGGAGAGCACGTTCATCTGCCAGTTGTGGGTCTTTCATGCTCTCCTCATGTGTTTGCAATTTGAATATAATGATGCATTTAAAACGTAATGGCTAAACGTGTCTTTACAAAAGTTCACAATGCTGCTGCAAATGCAATATAATGTGGACAACATTGAATAAATTCATTTTCGTCAGGTTAGATACTGATAATTAATCACTCAATGCTCTTTATCTAAACCTCTCTACACAACCGCGGGCACTCGCGCGTCCTCCGTATTGACTACGTGTCTGTAGTTTTTTAACACTTTTTACTCGTGTTTGTAGTTCTAACCGAATCCTCGTCCAACGCGCAATGGTTTGTGGGCAATATCAGCCGTTAGAGTGTGCATCGATCTACACTTCGGATTCTGACCGGAAAAAGTAGACCATCCGGGTATCTTTGAAACACTCATTTCAACATACTACGATTTGGGACGTACTAATTCTATTTTCGAATACTATTTAGGACGGATAGTATGCGAATTGGGACGCAGGCTATTTCTCCTTCTCTCTGATACCATACAGGTTAAGCCACAGATGCCTCTCCCTGACAACTATAGTAGCCATAGCATGGCCGATGGAGCGGGTTGTCTGCTTAGTAGGGGTGGTTAATCTGTCTGATTTCCCGATTCGATTCGATTACGATTATTGAAGTCCCGATTCGATTACAGTCGATTTTCGATTATTAACGATTCTCGATTACCGATTATTGATTTTCCATTTCACAACAGTAAACGAAAATACACTAGACCAACATATGATTATATTAACAGCAGCAACATTTTGGTATTAATTGCACTTTTTATTTGTTTGATATTCATTGAAAATATAATGATGGTTAGTGGGGACATGCAAACATGCTTGTTATCTACTACTTAGGCAACTCATTATCTTTACATTTATTAACTTTACATTTTTTTTCAAAAGCAATTTTGTTGCATTATAATGCAAATGCACCTGGTTCTATTAATTGACAGCATTAAAATGTATTTTGTGATTTCCTTCAATTGAAAATGTTTGAAGCAAGTTTGGGGGACTTAAGGGCACCCGATTCAGAGAATCACCTAGAAATTCAATAGAACAGCATTTATCTGAAATAGAAAGCTTTTGTAACATTAAACAATACCGTTCAAATGTTTGGAGTCGGTAAGAATTTTTATTAAATTTTTTGGGTAAAAGAAAAAAGAAATCTATAATTTTATTCATCAAGGATAAATTAAGTTGATCAAAAGGTAAAGTACAAGACATTTATAATGTTACAAATCGATTATCTGAATCTTTTGTGTGTAATAATTTGCTTTAAAAGTACAAATTAATGACCCATAAAGAATTAATGCACAATATATTTTATTAACATTACAAAGAACGACCAGGAAAATAAATGTGTGCTTGAACTAGGAGGATACTTGTAGTAAATAAATAATATAATGACTGGTGCAGCCGAGTGTTTTTCCTCCTCTGGCTGGAAAGGTGTCATATGGCTTATCATATTTGTCGTGTTTCCGTCGTTGGTTTTATTCCACAAGGCGTACAACTAGTGCGGCTCTTGTCCAGCTCCTTTCCCCCTTCAACTTCAGAAGCCAAAATATTTCCACACGTCAGCTTTTAACCTAACAAGGAAAGTGTTTGGATCTCGCGTTCCATCGGGTCTCTGTTATGTGCACGCCACAGACGGTCCCGCCACTGCACTTCCGCGCTTCAGAGTTCCGTCTTTCGCGTTCCGTCAATATTCCGTTATTATAAATACATATAAAAAAAAAAAAAAATGTTTGAAATCCATTTTTTGACATTTGTGAATCGATTCAGGATCGTCCACGTCCGCATCGCGATGCATCGAGAATCGATTTTTTTCCCCACCCCTACTGCTTAGTGGCACGGAGGGTGACAACTGTGACCCATCGAAGATCCCTGACTGATTCAGGATCTATCACTTTGTCAGAGTCCAGGTCTTTAAGCAGGTCAGCCCTGTATGTTTGAAGAATGGCCATAGTGTTTAATGAGGCCTTCAGCTGCATAGGCTTTGCCCACGAGACCAGATGTAACTCTACATGGTCTGGCTGGTTGTGTAGGATGTTTTAAAGACATGGATGTCAGGGGAAGAGATAACTAGGCGAGCCCCCGGATCCAAAACAAGGTCATCAGACGCTAGTAAGTGAAAAAGAGAAAGGAAAGAGCCTGTCTCAAACTCATAAATTAGACCCATCTGCGATCTCCATGAGTTGAGACGACGTACTGCCTCTTCAGACATGGGACCCGAGCAATGAGGTGCAGTAGCTGGACTCCCATCGCTAGCGAAAAAAGGTCAGACATGAACAGAGCTTCCTCAATGTGAACTTCAGAGAGAGCCAATCCGCTCCTAAACACGACACAGAGATTGTGTTCACCATATCTAGTAATGTAGCGAGGGCATGGCATCACACAATGTTTATAACTCTCGGCCATAGTCTCTTTCACCTAGACAAACTTGAATGATTGATTTCTAAATAACTCATAAAACAAAGGACTCCCACACAAATCCTCAAACAAACGACTTCTCTGAAGACAACGAAGCTGGTGATGCATGTATCTAGCATTTATTTCTTTTCTCTGTGACTTGCTTACTCTAAATCAAGTGACCACGTCATTGCCAATCACGATTGGCATTTCCCAAACGTGCTACAGAAGCCGGCTCACGCAAGGGCATTCCCACAGTGTCAAACGTCATGACGCAGCGTAGAGTCTTGACAACATGTCTTGTTTTAATGATATGGATTGGTTAAGTGCATATTTTTTGGAAAAGGTTTAGGTAAAAACTAAAAATACTTGTTTAGGTAAAAATATATTTTCTTTTTAAAGAATTTTCTTTCTTTCTTTTTGTTTCTTTCTTTCTTTCTTTCTTTCTTTCTTTCTTTCTTTCTTTCTCACTGGTGTGCTGCATTCATAGAAATGTCTCCATTTAAATAAATGCATATGCATTTTAATATCTAAATCATTCAGAAGATGTGACAAAATTATGATTGCTGGACGGCATCTGCACAGAGGCGGAATAGTTCAGCAAACAGAAGCATCATCACACATTCCTCCCGATGACATTTAGGCTTTGAGAAAAAGCCCACATCTTTAATAAAAACCAACCTTCTGATGCAATGAAATATTAAAGTCTAATTTTAAACATTGTGATGGCTGCCTTTCTCTGATTACAATGAAACATTTAAATTGTCACAAGGGGTAATTTTTTCCACATTAGAGCTAAGTGGGTAACAATATTTACAAACTTTTGAAATGAAACTTTAAATAGAAGTCAGGTTTAATTTATTGTTTCTCAGAAATTCATTTACTTTTTTTCACATGCTATTTTCCTTCTTATGTGCTATGATTTGTGAAGGCATATTTTATAATTCTGCCTCATACTTTTGATTATTTTGCAACAATGGATTCATTCAAAACAGCTTGATTAACATCATATTAAATATAAGCAAAGGCTGGAGTTTTTATTCATGTTTTGATTTCTATGAAGTAATTTAATTATTTATTTTGAATTATTCATTCATGAATTCGCCATATTTATATATTTTTTTTGATTTAATGAATATTCTAGAAATGGACAATGGCCTGATTCTATGGTAGGAGTAGCAGCATATTATAAAGCAATATGCCCCAATAAGCAGTTCATTGCAGTTGTTTTACAGTGGGTAAGAGCTGTTTGTACCATATAAAGCTCAAGAAACACTGGATTTTAGGTATAACGTATAGCAGCTTTATTGAAAAAATGGATTGCATCTTTGTCCATGTTAGTATGTCTGTATATTAATAAATCTGCAAAGCCAAAACTTATTGTTGCCTCCTTTCCTAGTAGAGTCAGATAACAATGTTTCTGCCAGTTGTGTTGAAGTACTTGAGTATTGAGTAAGTAACAGCAGAATAATACTGCATATCACAAGTGACTTCACAGATGGCAAGACGCAAGGCATCACATCATCAGTTGGTGACACAGTTGCCCAGATTGAAAGTCACAATTTTTCCACTGATTGGTTGGTTGGTTGGTTAATTTATACAGAGAAGACAGTGAAAGACCTGTTGAACCTGAAATGTATCTGCATAGGCTTATTTTATATATGTGAGATTTTTTTTTTCTGTGTTAAATAAAGACAATTAGAAAGTTGGCAAAATGATAAATAATAAAAAAAAAATCTATATCAATTACATAATAAAGGGCACATATTATGCCACTTTTTAAAAGATCTAAAGTAAGTCTCTAATGTCCCCAGAGTGTGTAGGTGAAGTTTTACCTCAAAATACCCTACAACATTTTTATAGCATGTTAAAATTTACACTTTTGGACGATGCGCAAAAATAAAAATAAAATATTATTTTTATTTTTGTGCATTGTCCAAAAGTGTCAATTTATTTAGAAAATCATATAGCCTATAACACAGCATATAATTTAAAATAATATTATAATATGAAAAAAACATTCCATTTCAAATAAATTCTGTTCTTTTGAATGTTCTATTCAGTCCAGAAAAAAATAAATCCCAGCACAAAACTGCACAGAACTGAATTGAGTTGAACTGAATTGAACTGAATTATTTATTTCGAACATGGAATAGAAATGATGTGTATATATATATATATATATATATATATATATATATATTGTTCTAAGTCTATTAGTCTTAAAATTTCCCATTCCCATTAAATTGTACCCTCCCTCTCAGAGAACATCTTTTGTATATTCCCAGGCAATAGGCTATTTCTTGCTTTGATCATGAATACTGCAATTTGATATTCGAATAAATCGTGTTATTTTAGCAATTTAGACTGCAAAAATAAGGAATCTGTGTGATCCCGAAATTCCACATTGTGAAATGATTCTCATGGCTCTTTTTTACATTATGACTAGTGGCTGTAATGAATAAGTGGATAAGTGCTTCCACCAAACCTCTACACAGTAATTCAAAGAAGGTAACAATAGTGAAGAGTACAGGATGAGAAGTGATTTAAGTTCCAGTATGTGCTTAGCTCTTGCTAGGACTGCTATACTTCTGGACAGTTTGGTTTTGATGTATTTTATGTGAGGCTTCCAGCAAATCTTTTCAACATTTATAACAACAATAACAACAAAAAGCCAACTCAACATACAGCTTTGCCATCACAAGGAATACATAATATTTTCAAATATAATAAAATAGAAAACCATTATTTTATTTTGTAATAGTATTACTATTCTACTGTTTTTTTTATCAAATAAATGCAGCTTCGGTGAGACTTCTTTTAATAACATTAAACAATGCTACCAACCCCAAACTTCCTAAGTTTTATGGATTAAAATGGATGTGAATATTGGCCTTTCCCATTCTGTCTAATTGTACAATGTGAATCTGCTGTGAAGTGTGAGTGCACAGGTTTTTTTTTTTTAAACAGGCATCAGTATTTTTGACGAGAAGGCAGGAGATGGAAGCTTTTCCACACTGGATTTATGTCAAGCCCAAGCCCTACGAAATAGCTGTTCTCCACCCTCCCAGGATTTACGTGTCACTTAATGGGCAGAGACAGGCCCGTCCTTGACAAGTACACCTGTCAGCCAGCCGTGAATGACAGGGCCAAGTCACATCGTATCCTCAAATTCCCCTTGTCAAAACAGAAAAAAAGGAATAACATCGAAATCAAACCAGCAAGCAAGTACTAATCAACTCCCGCATGCCTTACACAGAAACAACAGTGAGTGAGTTTCCATAAAGGAGGAGTGCGAGTGTGTGGGTGTGTGCCGTACACTGCATTGTAAAGAACTGATATGCCACTGTATCTCACGACCTATGCAGGGGGAGGGGCTGATAATAACATGATGGTTCTTTATACAAAGTTTGACGATACTGATGCTTAACAAATTGTTATAGTATGTGCACTGTTCAATCCCATATGCGTGTAAAGTGGCCGATCGGTAAATGACGAATAAGAGTGTCCACGATAAAGAAAAGGAAGGAAACAAAATGTCTCTTGTTAAATGTTCTTTTTCATTTTTAATCCATAGATATCTTTAAGCTTTTGAAGAGTTGCATATCATTTTCTAATGTGAACTAAAATTTCCATGTCAATAAAAAGGTCAAATATATGGACCTATCCAGAAAGTCATGAGAGTCTGGTGTCCTATTAATTCCTGTTTTATGCCTGGTTCAGATTACACGATTTTAGCCCGATTTTGGCACAATCCATTGGACGTATGGTTTTCGTGGGGATTCGTAAACGACAACGGACGTCGGGACGGAAGATTTGATCGTATCATCACAACGCATTCTCATCCTTTAACGTCATATAGAACGATATATGACAAAACGGCGCTATACTGCGCACATGGCACCCGTTATCGTTAATATAACACGCGCTGTGAGGGCTAAGTTTAGGTGTGGGGTAGGGTGTGCGTGTCATATTCACGCTAAAGGATTTATAACGTCTTGGGTTCGCGTGTTATATTAACGATAAAGGGTGGCATGTGCGTAGGATAGCGCCGTTTTTGCATATAGCGTTTTATGTCACGCTAAAGGATGAGAACGGGCTGATCATCTCCTAGTGATAGTGGGCGACAACCTACGATTGCGATTCTTCACGACATTGTGACAAAAAGACTAGCATGTTTATTTATTTATTTTTTTTGTATGAGGTTAACCAATAGGAGCAAAGAAGCTTTTCCGTACACAACTTTCAAAAATGGCGAAACGAAAGAGAGACGATGGTTCTAACGTAAAAATATATAAGAAAACAGTATACCTCAAGTTCTCTTGGGAGGATTGACAGCCCATACGGTCCCATTCGAGCAATCCAGGAACGTGTCCATTGTCAGGTTTTCTTTCTTTTGTTTTACTTTTTTTTCTGATCACAGGACAGCCAATACAACAGGTCAGGAAGCAACGTGTAGTCTGACATGTGTCTTGTCCATGACACGACAAGATTTTAAGAGTCAAAATCGCGTAATCTGACACAGTGACTATCGTAACAGACAAAAACAAATGTGTATTATTTTTGCACGATGACTTTAATTGGACAGACAGAATTAATTTTGCATCAGAAATTAAAAACTAAATTTGTCAAACTGTTCTATTTATGAATTGTATTTTCAGTGCATTTTGAAATAAAAAGGGCTGATTGGCACGTCATTGACCAACGTGATTGAGTAATTTGTGGGGGACCAGCATTCCTCTTTAAACAGAGCCAAGAGGCAGTAGCAGTGAGAAGAGTAAATAGCCCAATCCTTCCTTTAAAGAGCGCCTCAGTGTCAGGCGCTTTAAGAGAGCTCTGCAAAGTTATCACATCATGACAGCAACAGCCAGGAGTGTCTCCTCTCTTTCGACTCTTTAAACAAAATATTGCTGTGCAGTAAAATTGATGACGCCGTTGAGTTGTGTTCGCTTTTTTCGAATATCTTCAAAGGAACGCTGCTTACAGCACGGAAAGGGAAAGAGATTTTGACTGCGTTGCTTGTTTGTGTGTGTGTATGTGAAGAAAAAAAAAAACATACTGCTAGTTGCTTTCTAAAAGATGATTAACGAAAGATATAACTCAGACACTGAAGTAAGAGAACCTGTGTGAGCCAGTCTCGGACTGATTGTAAAGGGCTTGTAGACTAAAGGCTGTCAGAGAGCAGTATCTCCTATTTTCAAGATTAATGAAATTCAGGCAAAGATCAGAGGAAAGAGGAGTTACTCTGAACCCCTGATTTGGGATCAGATCAGAAGAGTGTCTTTAGCCGTTATCTGCTGTAAAGCCATTACAGTGACATGCTCATCGATGCTCGGCTCCTATCAGCTCCCTCCAATGTCCTAGATGTCAACAAGACGCATCTTTGTGACCTGCCCATTAGAATGATGCCTTCAATATAAAGAGAATGTGCTACTCACAAGGCATTCGAAATACAGTTAGATAGACAAAGCGTGAGGAAGAGTGTGTCTCGGGAATATGTGTGTGTGCATCTAAAGAAGTGTACGGGTGACACATCCTTGGCATCGCGCAGCTCAAAACTTCCTCACAGAGCGGCACACCAATTCTGCAGAGGGACAGGATTGACTGTGACACCCGGCAGCCCAGCCCTGCGCTATAAAAAGCCTGCATATGCTCTTCGCTTGGGTGGAGAAAAAAAAAAGCGAAAGAGAGTGAATGAGTTAGAGAGATACAGACACAACTGAGTGAGAGGCCGTGTATGTGCGGACCATTCCGTTCCATATGGGGAGGCGGACCCTAGCACCGCTGATGGACAGGCGGGCCGAGATGGCCCATCTGCGCCTTTTGCAGGTGTTTCCAATGATTATATTATTAGCTCTATCCGCTCATCTTTGAGTTTTATGGGCTTTTTAGTGTCCCCTGCCTTAGTGTGAGGGGAGAAGAGAGGTAAAATATATCCAGCAACACCACCATCTGTCTCCAGCAAGACGCACATGCCGTCTTCAAGGAAACAGGGGCTTTATTCCACTTTTATGAGGGCATAGCTTTTGATTTCATTTTTCATTGCTGTGATTTTGTGTGTGTGTGTGTGTGCATGTGGCTGTGTGTGGGTGGGAGCGTGCATGTAGCCATATGTTACGTGGGAATAAGCAGGAGAAATGTTTTGACTACGATGTGAAACCATTTGCAAGTAATGCAAAAAATAATGGAAAATTAATTAATATCATCCTCTGTTGCTCTTTGTGAAACATCCGAGATTTAAAGCAAGGATCAACAAGTGCCCATCAACATGAGCTTTTTGAGGCTTGTGTGACTTAAGAATCATGACATGCTTTATTTTCTAACTCTTTAGTTTGCTAACTCTTGTCTGGTTGCATGAATGAACAAAGCCGAAATACAGGAAATTCTGCTAACTATAAGTAATTTTGCAACTACATGTCAACTTATTCTACTAACCCAAACCTAATAGTCTACTAAACACTCTAATGAGAGTTAGTGATGTAGGTGAAGTGTAACTTATACCATCAAAATAAAGTGAAACCAAAGATTTATTTAATTAAAATCAAATTGTAAATTTAAAACCCTGTTATTTCTGTGCATTAGCAATAATCATTACATGAAAAAAATAAATAAATACAATTCATTTGCCATAAACTGCCATGAAAATATCTATTGATAAGTCAAATGACAGTGTTATATGTTTAAGCTTGATGAAAGTATTATGAAAATATTTTATTCAATATTTGTAGAAAAATGCCTGAAATTATTTATTTGAGTTCCTGACGTGCTGTAGAAATGTTTATATACAGGAACACATTTAATAATTTTATATGAATTCAATTTATATTTCAGCCATAAACTGAAGAAAATAGTAGATTTAAATGTGTTGAGATTGAGGAATACAAATATGCAATTTTCTCTTGTCTTCCTGTCGTGCTAAAGAAAGGGTTATGGTACATATTAATATGAGCATGCAGCACAACCTTAAATGTTCATAAGTAATTCTCATCATTAATAAAATGTTTTGCATATAACAGGGAAAAAAAGTGTATTATATTAAAATAAGTCTTCATGAAAATCTGCTGGAATCTACTTGAAGTGTGGCCTCATGGGGTCCGACATTTCGAGATCACAAGGCAAATGCATCCGCACCACGTGCTAGTTAATGTCAATTATGAATGCAATATCGGCCAGCATAACATGTATAATATTAATAAGTGCATCCCTACCCACCCATATTACTAGGCTGTTGTCAGCGTCAGTTCTAAATGTCGTAGCTTACTTTCATAGAGTGCAAACACACCTCTCACGCTCCAAGAGATGACAGCAACAACAAAAAGCTCTTTATACTGGAAAGCTAGTGATACAGTGAAGAACGTTTATAATCTGCTGCTAATCTCAGCGGATTACGGGAGAAAAGAGCGTCTCCCTCCGCAAATTAGACGGAAAGCATGTTTTTGTTCTTTTGTTCCCGTCTTCATCCCTCTCTCTCTTCCTCTTTCTCTATCATATTCGGCAGCAGTTGATTTTTGTATTCCTCTTTGTCACGCTTGCTGCTTCTTGCTGCAGTGGAGGATGTTTGGTAATGGCCATTTAGACTAATCAATCGGTCTCTTTGAAGTCAGAAGATGAAAGAAGTGTTTGACAGCTAATGTGTGTCTGTCCCATGACGTGAACTGCATGCCAATGTCAGTGCTTTGAAGGCAAAAGGACGGGCACATCACGTTGAATTTATCCTCCTCAGAAAAGATACACCTCAGCTGAGCATTGCCGCAATAACAAGTGTCAGCCCTCTCTCTTCTTCCTCCCTTCTCTCCCTCTCTCTCTCTCTGTTTTTCTACCCCTCATTCCCTCTCTCTCTGTGTTATATATCTGTCACATACCTATACCGCCTATGCAGCTCGTGCCATCTTCTATTCCACGCTTTCCCGCCGAAATGTGTTCAAGTAAACATTTCACGCTTGCTTATGCTAAGGAGAAGTGGCAGCTTCAGGTAAGTGACAGGCTGAGATCTAACAGAGGTTTAGACCAATATTGATGAAGAGAGTTCTCTTTCTTCCCCCTCCACGGTTCTTCTCAAAGCATCCCGAACTCATCCATAACGATTATATGCTCATTTCTTTCATTTGATTTCGGTACACAGAAAAAAAAAGTAAACACAGATGAATGTAAAGGTGTGTATGTGATGACTGTAGTATCCCACATGTGTGTAACGGTTATAAAATGGTGCAAGACTGAAATTTTGAGTGAAAAAACTTACAGATGTTTTCGTTTAGTAGTCAACTAAAAGGATTTAACGAGTTATTATCATTACTGCATCTAACAAGTAAAATCCTTAAAAAACAGCTGTCACTCTAATAGTGTGCAAAACAATGTCTACAAATATCCAATGAATTTTTTTATGTATTGTTTTTATGTATTTATTTGTATTTTGTAAAATAATAATAACAATAATAATAAACTAAAAATAAAACTTGATTTGTGTGATTAGGCAGTTTCCAATAAATATTAAAGGGTCATGAAACCCCTCTCTTTCAGCGCAAGTGTAGCTCATAATCTTGCAACTTAAATGGGTGTGGATAGCTGTGAGAAGAAGGGAGGGGAGTGGGTGTGGTATGGCCATCACTGTCATCGCCATTGTCCCATGCATATCGACTGTCACTAAAAAGCAGTGGTAAAACGTGAGAAAATGCTAGTTCCCATTAGAGGGAACTCGCAATCCGTCAACGACGCTTTGGGAACGCTTCCAGCGTGAGCGCATCTGAAGCATCTATGTCTTGTCCAATGGGAAAAATTATCATCATGGGCGGGTGACGGCATGACCAGGAAATGATAAAAGAGTATCCGGTGCAAACCGGCATTAGCTTCTGTTCCCTCAGAAAATGATCTGTGTCTCTGTCTGTTATATTTACTGTTATTCACTGTTTATATATAAATATATTTTGGGAATTATGGCGAAACAACTATACAAACTCCGTGCTTCTCCCTGCCCATGCTATTTAACGGGTGGGGACACACACAAGCGTTGTGTAGTTTGTTGCATGCGTTTGGCAGCCTTCGATGATTGCCAGCATTGCGACATGCTTCCGCTTCACATGCTCTGGCCCCGCCTGACTCTATTTGACGAAAGTGGCCAGGCTCGCGATCCTCAGGGTACAGAACCAGCGTCTGCCGAGGAAGTGCAGAGAATGCAATCGTAGGGATCGCAAAAGGATCTTTCAGAGGGGTTGGAGACGAGTCCCATGACCTTATCACCTTCCTTTTCAGGGAGATCCGGTGCTCTCCCTCCTGTGTCGGAAGCCTGCCCCACGGTTTCTTCTGCCCGGAGAGAGAGCCCAATGCTTCAGTGCTCTAGCTCCAAGGAGCTAGATGTGCTGAGCATCGAAAGTGAAAGAACACACACGGGGGAAAAGATTTGCCACCTATTTCTCCCACATATGAGGAGCTGGTGGAAGTGATTACTAGAGCTGTGGATAAAATTACATATTGATTGGCCAGCTGAGAAAAGAGGCGCTCCTCCCAAAAGCAAATTAGACGAGCGTTTTCTTACATCTAATGTGTCACTTCCACCACGAGGCATTCCATTTTTTACGGATTTGCTCAGTGAGCTGTCCAGATCGTGGAATAAATCGTACTCGTCCCAAGTTTTCAGCACCCAGGTTCATATTTATTCAGGCATATGGGGGTTGAAAGTGTATGGTTATGAGTCGATGCCCCGGGCTGAACAAACGCTTGTGAGCTATCCGTCACCCGGGTTCAGCATTGTCTCTGAAGGCCTCAGCTTTGCCCACAAAACCATTAAAAGCAACATCTATGTTAGTGGGCAACGCTTATGCGGCAGCAGGTTCACACTATGCCCGTGCTTCAGGCATACCAGGCTGATCTGCTGGGGGAATTGGATAAGAGTAAGGGAGTTGGGCCCGATGAGGTTCGAGAACTTCATCAGGCCACAGATTTGTCTCTCGGGCTACCAAGGAGACTGCTAGAGCAATTGGGTGGTCTATGGCAGCCCTGGTGGACACTGAGAGGCATCTTTGGTTAAATCTGACTGAGTTAAAGTATAGAGATTGTTCCTTTCTATGCCCTGATTAATCCTTCTGGTCTCTTTGGCGATGCTGTCAGCGAGGTCATCGATAGTTTCCAGGAGGCTAAAAAGCAATCGGAGGCATTCAAAAATTTTCTCCCTCGCTGTGTCCAACCCCCTGGGGGTTCTAGGCGTGAGCAGCCTCAGCTGTCTAGCTCCTCATATCATGCACAGCAGAAAGAGAGTGTTGCATCTCATGCACCTCCTCAAAAACACTGGAAGCAGACACAACACTCTCAGCCGAAGCCGGGTCTGAGGACCGTTCTTCAGGCTAAGAAGGTTTCGGCGCAAAAGAAAAGGTCCTGACGCCACTGGCCACTGAGAGGCATCCTTGGTTAAATCTGACCAAGTTAAAGGATAGAGATCGTTCCTTTCTCCTAGATGCCCCGATTGATCCTTCTGGTCTCTTCAGCGACGCTGTCATCGAGGTTCTCGATAGTCTCCAGGAGGCTAAAAAGCAATCGGGGCATTTAAAAATGTTCTCCCTTGCCGTGTCCAACCCCCTGGGGCTGCCGAGCGTGAGCAGCCTCAGCATTCTAGCTCCTCATATCGTGCGCAGCAGAAAGAGAGTGTTGTGTCTCGTGCACCTCCTCAAAAACACTGGAAGCAGACACACCACTCTCAGCCGAAGCCTTCAAAGTCAAGACTGGATCTGAGAACCGTTCTTCAGGCTAAGAAGGCTTCGGCGCAAATGAAAAGGTCCTGACACCACTGGCATCAGACCTGTGAGGACAGTCCCAATAAGTGAACTGGTGTACACCTCAGAATACGGTGCCCATTACATTTCGGGGTTTTCAGGGGGCCATTCTGCCAGCCCCGCCACCCTCTGTGCTTCGGGGCGCAGTGGTCTCCAGCGAACATCTGATGCAATGTCAACTCGATGTTGCGTCAGACGTGAACCCTCTGAGGGGGGTTCAAAAACAGTCAATCCAGGTAGTTCCTGCCATTATGCTTCAGGTCCCCAGGCTGAGTGTCTCAATTACACCAGAGGCCAGCCTCAAGAGGCTGGTTCCCTTAATAGAATTTCTGACAGAATGGGAGAATCTGCCAAATATTTCTCAATGAGGATACAGAATCCAGTTCGGTTCTCGTCCTCCACGCTTCAACTGGGTGTTGCCCACATTGGTGCATCCCGAGCAGCCTCTGTTGATGGAGCAAGAAGTAAAAGCTCTGTTAGCGAAGGAAGCAATAGAGCAGGTGTATGCACCCGACAGGGAATCAGGATTTTACAGCCATACAGTTCAGAAACTCAAGTTCAAGATGCTGACACTCAAACATATTGTGACTCAAATAAGATCCGAGGACTGGTTTTTCACAATAGATCTGAAAGACACATACTTCCTTGTCTCCATCCTCCCTCAGCACAGGAGGTTACTGAGGTTTTCTTTCGGGGGCAAAGAATACTACTTTTACTTGATGTGGTATGGGATTCAGTCACGATGCGAGCCACTCTGTCGCATGCTCATGTAGCTGCTATCCTTACTGCCACAAATGAGCTAAAGCTGGGCCAGTCACGCACAGTGAAACAGTCCGAGAGACTGTTAGGCCTAGATCTACGCGCCCCCTGAACCCCCATAATAAAGATGGCTCTGCGGAGGTGGGTGACTTCTCATTTTAGACACATACACACCTCTGAAGGGATAGAAAAGTCCATGGAATTCGGTACTGCATCACTCGCAAGACGCAACTTGGATTGATTGTCAACAAGGCGAAGTCCACCATTCTCCACTTCTTGCAGCACTCTCGAGAAAATTTTTGCGGCACACACTATAGTTTAGATCATAGACTGTTTATGTGTCCGTGGTTGATGGCAAACCAACCATCCAGAGCCAGAGTCTAGCCCTGGCAACATCGTGGGGAAACATATTCAACCCACTTGGACTTTTGCACCACAAAAACAAACACTTGCATCCCATGATTGCCTCTCTCATCTACTACGCTCTATCACAGTTTGACATGTCTGTCTTTGGAAAGATCCATGTGGTGTCATGAATAATTAAGAGACAGTGTCTTCTCATAGGATATGAAAACACAGTTTCATTAATAATGAGACACCAATGAGTCATCAATGCACTCACAGTGCACTGTAGACACGAAGAATATTTTAAACTTAAAAAAAAAAAAAAAAAAATCAAATTTAACCATTTTAACCATACTATTAAATCTAACACATGCTAATATGGTCTTCAATGATGTTCAACGCACATATGTTAAAATCTCAGAAAATTTGGTTTGGTGTTTCATGACCCTTTAAATAAACATCTAAATCAGAAAAAGACAAATTTATGTTAAATATACAATTATATGGTAACTCTTTAATTCAAGGTCCATTTCTCACTATAAGTTGCTTATTGGCATGCATAATCGATTATTGACTGTTTATTAGTTCTCATAAAGCACATATTAATGCCATATAATGCATGACCATATTCTATTCCACTTAATCCTATACAATACCTAAACTTAACAACTAACTTACTAACTATTAATAAGCAGTGGTAACGCTTTAGATTGCAGCCCAGATAGGACTGCGTAATTAAAACGATTTTACAGTGTAACTTTTGGTAATTATAGTTTATCTATAAAGTACTTACATGTAAGTATAAGGGAACAATACGTAAAGTTTCGGAAATAAAGGGGTAACAACCAGGAGAATTAAAAAAAAAAATGATTTTTTACTGTAAGTATTATATAACAAAGGGGAACTAATTCTACTAACTGTCACAGTCCTTCGTCTGCACCAGTCTGTCTTTGTCATCTGCACTACACGTCCCAGGATCCTCTTGTCTCCATACCTGAACTCATTCCCTCATGTGGCGAGGGGTGCATGGTTTGGCGAGATCTGCAGCGGGAGAGCGGGGGCGGAGCCAGGCGGTGAGTAAGCGGGTCAAGTTCAAATGACGAACACCTGTCTGTGATTGCAGTAATTGGCGTGAGGAGACCGCATATAAGCAGCCCGGGCAGACAGCACTTTTGAGAGAGACTGGGAGCTCGTGCACGGACCGGCCAGACACGACGAGTGACGTCTTCATTGAGATTGAGCCGAATGCGAAGCTGTAGCCAGCGGGAAGAGTTCTTTTTGCCCATTTACGTTCTGTTTGTGATTTGTTTCTGAGTTACGTTATTGTGAGCGCGGAGTGCGCTGTGGAAAGAGTGAAAAATAAAAGTGCACGAGCCCCAGATATTGCCGACCCTGTGTCTCCTTCCATCACCTACACTTCACCCAGAACCTGACGTGTATCACACATCTGCCACCTGTTCCTCGTCTTGTTCATCCGTATCACCTGTCTTCACATCGTTATGTTTGATTCTTGCCTGTATTTAGTTTGCTTCAGTTCAGTTAGTCATTGTCGGTTGTTATTGAATGTTACCCTGAGTTCTGTGAGTGTACCTGTGCGTCTTCGTGTACCTGTGCGTCTTCGTGTACCTGTGCGTCTTCGTGTACCTGTGCCTCTTCGTGTACCTGTGCCTGTTTTGAGTCTTCAGTAAAGTAATTGAATTGGAGCATTTGCCTCTTCTGTCTTCTTCTGCCTGCACTCCACAACAAACCATGACAGAAAGACCGACCGAATCAAAATGGACCCCTTTGCAGCGGTCAAACTGCTCTGTTTAGAGCAAGGAGACCGTTCCTTAGAGGAACATTTGGTGGACTTCCTCCACCTCGCTCCAGCTACAACTTTCCCGGACGACAGCCTTTACAGCTTCTTATATGCCGGCCTCAACACCGCCACCAGAGAGCAGTTGTCCAGCAAGGGCCCTCAGTGGAGCTTCGTCGAATTTGTGGAGTGAGTGCTGGTGTCCTGTGGATCATCCTTCACCGTCGATGACGTCACCAGTCCCACTCCAACGCCCGAGCCCTCCTCACTGCTGGTTCCGTCCAGCCCCGCCAAGCCCGAGCTCTCTTCACCGTTGGTTCCGTCCAGCCCCGCCGAACCTGAGCCCTCCTCATCGCTGGTTCCGTCCAGCCCCGTCGAGACCGTCCGGCTGGAGACCGTCCAGCCAGCACCAGAGACCGTCCAGCCGGCATCAGAGACCGTCCAGCCAGAGACAGCCCGTCCAGAGTCTCGTCCCGCCGGGACAGCCCGTCCAGAGTCTTGTCCCACCAAGACAGCCCGTCCAGAGTCTCGTCCCGCCGAGACAGCCCAGCCAGATTCCGAGACCGTCCAGCCAGAGCCCAAGACTGTCCAGCCAGAGACCAGGATCCCACCCAGCCTCCCTCTCCCGCCTCCTCTCATCTGTGACCTGTCAGCTCTTCTGCCTACCAACCCTCCTGATCCAGCCTGGTCGGTGGATCCCCGGTCTTTGCCTCCAACCTCCTCTCCCTGGTCTCTTCTTCTGCCTGCACTCCACAACAAACCATGACACTAACATAAAAAAAAAATCTTACAATTGGGAACAATTTAACAAGAACAATGCAGCATTTTGTAATAATGGTGTACCAATACATATTGTGTATGGGCTTTTTAAAAATTATAGGATACATATCTATGCATTTATACAATATTTTTATTTTTTTATATATATTTTTTAACAAAAGTGCACTGACAACTAAAACAAATGCAACGTTTGGCCCGCAATGTCACACTTACCCTGTAACTACATGGAACAACAGGGTAACAAGCACCACTTAACCTGTAAGTAGATGGAACAAAAATAAATTGACCAGTATTTAAAAACATTGCAGCAGTTTTAGTTTTACTTTTCCCTTGAAACATGTAAGCCCAAACTTAAACATCTGCACCTTTTCTATAAAAACAAACAAAAGAAAAAACAGTTTAAGAAGATAGATATGTACCCTGTGATTTTTAAAAAGCTTGTACAATATGTATTGGTATTACAAAAAGGCACACATTGTTCTTGCTAAATTGCTCCTAAATGTAATATATCATAATAGTAGAATAAGTACCAATTAGTTATAAATCATTTTTTTTACTGTAGTTCTCCTGGTTGTTACCCCTTTATTCCCCAAACTTTACATTTTGTACATGTAAGTACTTTATAGGTACACTATAATTACACTGTAAATTCGTCTTAATTACACAGTACTTTCCGGACTGTAATCTTAAGCATTACCTAAGCAGTTATTATGAGTTTATTCAGGCAACATTTGTAGTTAATAGTTAGTTAATATTGAGAATTGGACCCTAATCTAAATTGTGATTGACATTGTAAATTTAAGGAATGTTTTTTGTAATAGGGAAACCATGCATTAACCTGAGTGATGTAAAAAAAAATAGGACTCAAATATTCATATCAATTTAACTGTTTTCACTATGATTTGAATATCAATTCAGTATTGCATGTGAAAACATGTCTTTAAAAAAAAACTACTGGTGTGCATACTGAGACAAAACAATGGCACTGACTTATTTTAAGATATGTCAGTGCAAGTTGCTTTCAGTTGAAACAGCTTAAGCATGCATTTTAGTCTGGGACTAGACTTAAGCCTTGTCTGGCATGTATGATTTTACATTTAAGACCAGGCATGCATGATTTTAATTGCTGCATAAATTCCATAAAGGTCAAGAGGTGAGACAGGCCAGAATCATATTTTAAGTGGAAATACAGAGATTTGGTGTGTATAAATTGATACTTGTCAAGTAAATGTTATGTTAGATAATTGTGTGTTTATTAAACATATCTAAACATAGGATTTGTGCTTGTAATGTTTATCAAAAAAAAAAAAAGCCATGAGACACCAGACTGTACAGCTGTTGAGCATTACCACGAGAGACAGTTAGAGGACGAAGTGCAGAGCATACACCCTGCTCTCTCTCAGAAACACATTATTAGCTGTAACTATGCAGACACTACACACACACACACCACGGTGGTCCCTGAACCCTGCACAGGAATTCTGGGAAAGCAGAGGCCTCCTCCTGCAGAGAAACATGAGTGCTGAAGTATGTAAAAGGAAGTGATCTGTGGCTCTCCTACATGGTCGCCCAGCGGGGTGCCTGTAAGGTTTTTATGACTTTCTGCACAGAGAGGCCTGGGTGCTGCTGTAGCATAACGCCGCACCTCCTCCTCACCGCCAAACAGCTTTTCTTTTTCTCTCTGTCTATCTTTCATTCACTCCTTTACTGGTCTTACAGTAACGGCAACGTCTCCACGGCGAAGTATAACACGCGTACATAACCTAAACCACATGTAGATCAAAAAAAGAGAAAGTGTGTATGCATGAGAGATGGTGAGAGAGAGAGAAAATAAAAGAGCAAGTGAGAAAGCAAGGTAGACAGCAGGATACGGATCTTCTGGTTTTCACTTCATGCATATTTGTTTATAGAAATGCCAGATAAGCATTACATCACTGCATCTTTGCTTGTCTTGGAGTCATTTCTGTGGATGTCCTTAACTATGACATCCATCTAGTGGGTTTTGTCCCATATTCGGTAAAACAATCAGGGAGATGAAAAGGGTTATCCTATTAGTTATTGTGAAGTATTGGGGCTTGATGACAAAATTAATGAAAAATCTTTGCTGGAAACGTAGTCTGATAACCCATGGATATAAAAACATTTTTAACATGTCTACATATAAAGAAATATCACGTGATGTCAATTCAATTTTTTTCACTGAACCCTGTGAGAATTCGAATACCAAACATTTCCTTCAGTGCCAGTGCACATGCAATTTCACAGATTAGAATAAACATGATTAAAAGTGACATCACAATATGTATTCAAAATCAAAGTGAAAAGTTTTAGTCTCCTACTAAAAAAAAAAATCTCTGACAGGTACTACTACTACAATACTCACCTATAAATGTTTCCTCAAGAACGAATCCATGAAAATTGCTAATAGTCTTATAAAACAAGCTCTGCTATTGAGGAAGTCATAACAGAATGTGCTGTATTTTTACTCTTGCTTCCCGAAATTTAAGTCCCTCACACAAAAGAGCTGCAAATAGGGTGAGGATGTGATCGTCCGCTCCTTTTCTTAAGTAGTGACTCGTTCCCGCAACATTTCCTCCTTTTCTTTTACCCTCTTCCATAAGCCCCTCTGAAAATATCCCTGCACTAGAAACATCACAAAGGCTCACTTATCTCAGTATTACCTATTAAAGGTTTAGATCCCAGCGTCTTTGATAAACACTCTCAATAAGGGTTTATCTCCACAGCCTTATCAAGCTCTTGATGGTTCCTCTACCCTCACTAGAGTAATTTGTTAATTAAAGTTTCATTTCAGAGTGGAAATATGGGGCTCGTCATTCAAAGAAAGATACAAAGGACATTGTGAGACTGTGCAAAGCCTATGTACGTGTGTTGTTGGATATTTTCACTATATTATTATTATTATTATTATTTTCTGCCTGGATTAGGATAAGCCCTCTTACAGTCTGTTGTGGCCAGTGAGCTTTAAGAAGTGCAGGGACATTTTGGAGTCCAGAGGAGAAGAGAATGAGGAGGAGGAGAAGATGAGATGAGAAGCGCAATAAATAAAATGGTTGCTTTCTAAACGAGGCCCGCGGAGGATTGGCTTTTAACGCCCGCAGCCTCCGTCAGCACTTTGGGCGATTTGCGTGTGATTTCATTAGGGGTGAAAATAACACCACAATGAAGATGAAAATAGACTATGGAAAGTGTAGCATGAAAAACAAAAAAGACTTGGGGAAGACAGTTGTGATAAACAAAAGCAGCAAATCTTCCAAACTAGAGCAGAACATTGTGTTTTACGTTGAGTTGCAAGCATACAAATAAAACTAAGGCATATAAATGATATAAACTGTGCAAAATATAAAACTGATAAGCAAGGTAGATTTGCACAACAATAGGGAATAGTTCTGCTTGCAGAAGGTCCAGTCAATACCTGTATATTTTAAATTATGCCATAGACTATCATTTATTTAGTTTATTGAGATTAGTGGAGGTAGAAACGTACTCATTGGATCGCCTGCCAGGTTATGTCAGATCTGAACCAGCTCTTAATACACAGTACCTGCGGCCACTTTGCCGTTCTGGGCCTTTTTTTCCCCTTCTCTTTCTTTGTTCTTTCTTCTACCCCGTCTCTTTTTTAGTTTAAATGAGCAAATACAGGGTTCCTTGTGCCTTGAGCATCTTTTGGCCTGGTGACAAGGTGTGAGACGAAGAGATTTATGCACACAGGCGCACAGATGCAGAGGGAAAAAGATACGCGAGATCAAATGGAGAGGCATGATAACACATGAAATACGACTCCCCGGCCTCGTAAATTAACAGTCGGGAGAAGGTTGTCATTATTCGAGCTGCATTTAAGACCATGGTATGGAACCCAGATGGTAGGGGAGAGATAGTTGGGCTGAAGTTTGAGTAATTGATGACTTAAAAATAAACCGGAGGGCTCATCTTGGGAGGGAAAGGAAGAAGAATTACCCAACACAACAAACATGTAGCATTGGGGTCAAGAGCATAGCATGGGCTCCCTGACTCTTTCTCTCTTCAGACGAGAACGCATTAAAGATTAAAACAGGGACAGAGAAATAACACTTTGGAAAGTGGGAAAAGTTATACAACTTTTCTCAGGCTGATGCAATCGCATTCAAAAAAAAATGTTCTAGTTTTGAGAGTGAAAAAAACGTTAATGATGATGTCTAAAGTATTACATATTGATTACATTTAAATGTATATATATATATATATATATATATATATATATATATATATATATATGTATATATATATAAATTGTAATGTGTTCAATGACATTTCAGTTATTTATACACAACTGGAAGGTCGTGCATGTACATGTTTAATGTGAGACTAGTGACAGCAGGAAGCTGTTAATCTTAGGACTGGTTTTGGTTGACGAGGGACGGTCGATAAAGAAAGAAACAGAAAAGAGAAACAAAAGTGTTTATAAATGGTAACCCTCCTTGAATTGTACAAAAGTATATGCTTATCAATTTCCAATTGATTTTAAAGCTGATGCATTGGCTTAGAATTCACATTTTCAAAAGCTTGTGTGGTGTAAATGTTTACGGTCACCGTTTGTTCGTTGAGTTTAATTTATGATGGCATGTCTCTCCAGACCTGACAGTTAAAGAAAGACTTCTGCTAAAAAAAAAAAAGTGATGTAAGACATCTAAAGAGAAAAAAAGCAGAAAAGGCATGTGCAATATGCTGTCCCTGACATATAAACTGTCTGTCATTTCTTTTTGATTGACTCTCTGTTGGATTTGTGTTTTAGAACCCTGACATGTTATTAATAAAACAGTCTCTAATAGAAATATCATTCCCTTATTTTTCAATCAGCCACAACATCATTCTAAGTCTGCAATGCGTAACTTTAATTAAAGATTGATGGGATGACCATTCATCTGAGGCACCGTTGATCTAGTAATTAAAATTACAAAAAAAAAAAAGATTTATTTATAGAAATTATGTTTAACTTTTCCCTTCGCTGTCAGCAGGCCTAGGTTTCCGCTCTAATGAGAGAAGTCAGCAAATGTAATTCTCCTTTCTTTTTTCCTCACAATGAGAACTAGAGCATCAGCATAAGTGGTTGTTCATATTCTGTTTGAGATGTATACACATTCTCTTTCCAGCGTAATGATCATCCATGCCACAGTTTCCATTACTCAATCAAATTGTTCAAATAAGTGAAACTTTGGCTTTCATTGACCTTAGTTCAGCAGTAATCATAAAGAAGAAGGGAATCCAAACAAAATAGCTTTGCATTTTTATTTTGGTTAGTAATTATGTAGTCTCTTGGAGTTTGACAAGGCCTCTAATGAGTTCTCCGAGGACCTCTTTTATTTGTTTGTTTGTTATTTTTAAGCTTGATTAAGTCCCATGCATTTAGCTAGCACAATTAAACCGAGGGGGGATACAATATGAGCTTAACTTGGTGTGTTTCATTCACTTTAGTTTGAAATGCAGGTTTAGCCCAGTAAGCTAAATCACTAAATCATTCTGTGAGAATGGCTTTATCGTATGAGTTATACATGTACATGTAGGATATTAGGTCAGAAATTGACATGGAAAAAGTATTGTAATTAAAATAAATTATAATATAACAGGGGGTGCCTATAGGAATTGAACTTTTTCCTTAAAAGGTATTTTTAAGTTTATTAAACAACATAAAACATTGTCCAACAATTAAAATCATAGCAGACAGTGTGTGTTTTGTTTGTGTTAGTTTCATGATTGTGTCAAATGTCAGCTTTCATACTTTGTTCAATCTTTTTGAGTCAAGTGGATGCAAATGAGAAAAGTATTTTTACAACCCTTCCCATCTGCTCAGACATGACATGTCTAGGGTTTTTATTGTGTTTTAGCATTAAGGTGAAGAGTTTAATTAGTGTGCAAAAGTTTGGGGTTGGTGAAATGTTTTTTGAAAGAAGTGTCTCATGTTCACCATGCTGCATTTATTTAAATAATAATAATAATGAAAAAATTAAAAACAGTATAACAGTACATTGTGAAATATCATTAAAATTATGTATAATAATAAAGTAATGTATAATGTTAATGATTGAATTGTTTTGCATTTATTGTATTTTTTTAATTATATGAATTATTTTTTTTTGTTAACACGATATAAGTTTTACAGTCACTTTTGATTTATTTTAAAGAGTAACTAAACCCCTGTTCAGAGCCTGACTCCACCCACTGGCAATATTTGAAAAATGCTAAAAAAAAAACTGGGCAGACCCCAGCGGAGATAGAGGGGACGAACCGAGGGCGGGGCTGAGCGGGGGTGGCGTGCACCTGAGACCCGCAATGACAGCTGCCGTCACACTCTAAAATGGAGAGTGACTGGAGTGACGCAAGTAGCTTTGGGACTTTCAAGGACTTTTCTCCCCCACCTTACCCTGAAGTGGAGGAGGGTGAATTGTCTGTGGACACAGGGCCGTATCAATTCGAGCCGCTGGCTCAAACTGCGGTCTTAACTCCCACATCGCGATCGGCATCTGATGAGTTTTGTCGAGTTGATGTCAATAGCGAGCGCTCTATGTAGGCATATATTCATATTAATAGTTTGCCTCTTTGTGAAAAAATCCAACAAAATACGCCGGCGCGTTTGTCGACCCCAGAGGATTGATTTTAGCCTAACCATACTGTAAATACTTATTAAAATACACATGATCACTCACATCAAGACGCCGCTGGAGTCCATGCAGGAGGAACAGTGTTTGGCACTGCATCGCTTTTCTGTGTGGAGAAGCCCACCTCTATTCCGTTACCATCCTGACCACTGCACTAAACACAGATAAATCTACGCTAACCTGTAGCTATCCTAACTGTACTAACTAAATAGGCTACACAAAATAATCTAAAAAACTATATAAATGCTATGCTACACTCTCAGAAAGGGTGCATATTGGTACCTTCATGGTACACTTTTGTACCTAAAGGGTGCATATTGGTACCTTCATGGTACATATTTGTACAATAATGGTTTTAGGTACAAAAGTGTACCTTTTTGAAAAGGTACCGCCCCAGTGACAGCTTTTGTACCTTTTTTTCTGACAGTGTGGATGCTAAAATACTCTATCCTGATCGTTTTCAATACTCGTAATTCCAACTCTTGACTCGCAGTGGTTTTGACGAAACAAGATGGTTTTATACTGCCAAGGGCGTGGTAGCTCGTACCAAGGGTGTGGTGAGCTGGAACCTGCTTACGTCACATACAACCGCTTACATCACAAAGAACTGCAAACATCCAATAGGAAAATTCAACTGCAGTAGCCACTGTTCAAACTGAAGAGAGCAGCACTCGTTTTTACACCAAATATTGTAGAATTAAAACACTTTATACCCAAATGTCAAAAACGTGTTACTTGAATCAATGATCAGCACTACAGTAATAGAGCCCCAGTCTTACAGATAATTAACTAAAAAAGTGGGTTTAAGGTTTAGTTAATGAGTCCTTGTTAAATAAGACTATTATTTTCATTATTTAAAAAAAATTAACATTATATCCATTTAAACAAGTGAATCGGCTGAAGGATGGTGGTGGTCACAAAATGGTGATTTCATAAATGTACTTCATTTCTAAGTGGTTGTATACCTAATTTCTGACAGTGTTACAACCATCCCTATAGTCTCTTGCAAATCTCTTTAAAGCTTTACATTTTAATTGTAGTAAGTTTTCAGAAGGCATTATTTCAGAGTGCCTAAAGACAGAGAAACGTTTAGCAAATCATTTCTGACAAGAGCTTTGACTTTGATGGTATGAAACTGTCACGGCCTGACTGACACTGCAAAGCACGGTGCGGCTCTTTTGTACCCTGAATCAAATAGTCATAAAAATGCTTGGATATGCTACATAGCAATCTGATGTATTAATACAGATTTAAGTGGACAGCCATATTCTGACTAAAGACATTTTAAAACTATGAATAAACTATCATTAACTCTCACTTGTGCCACAGACAATGAATCAGTTCAGCTGAGTTCCAGCCATGGTGAATTAATGATACAGATCCACCATCTGTAAATTCCCCACAGACTCAGTAAAACAGGCAGCCATCATCGAATCTCTTTCCTACTGTTCGATGGCAAACTTCCCGTTCCCCTGCTCTCCTTTTTAATGGATTTCTGCAACACGGGTAGATATGCATTCGGTTCTGGTTCTGAGTCAAAGCAGGAAAGTAAAAGAGCACAAAAAGATGTATTAAATGATAATAATGACTCATGATATTTCTTCTTTTTTACCTAAAAAATGACTTTAATAGCACAATGGTCAGATGGTTTGCAAGGCTGACAGAATTATTAAAAGAAAAAGACTTGAAGGATTTCCTTACATTTATCGGCCAGTACATCACACCCTCTCTAGCCTTTAATATATAAATGTAACGGATCCCGCCGATGTCTGTTTTATTATTTTTTGCTATTAAAGCCCTGGGCCCGCAGATCCTGAGTTAATTTCAAGACAGAGTTGGCAACAAAGAGTGGGGGAAAAAAGCCTCAGCAGGATTTATAATCTTTTCCCTACACTTTTTTTTCTTTTTTTCCTCTTGAAATCAGGATAATAGAGGCAAGCAGGATCCTGTGCTGACCAGAGTGGAAATGGAATCAGTGGCTTCCCATCTCTCTCCCCCCGACTTGATAAAAACATAATACGTCTTATGATGAATGTTGTTATAAAGCACACCTGCGATAAGATTCAAGTATTCATATTTTCCATCATGTTAATGCTGGAAGATAAACCGAGCTAGTCTCGCCAGTGTCCACCTCAGTGGTTCTCTCAGGCCTGTGAGCAGTTGGTCCATTTTTCTATGTCGTCATGCTTAACGGATAGTGCTGTTTCTGGGTGTAGGTGTCAGGTGAGTGCCTACTCTGGACCAAAGTCCTATTGAGATGATAATAAAACCATGAGCGGTGAGTGGAGGCAAAGCTGGGTGAGAATGGATAACAATTGTGAGTTTGCTAATGAATGAATATCCCATGGAAAAGCAGGCGTCTGTGTATGTACATTTTATCTCAAGGTTATTTTTTATTAGTAACTGTTTGTTAAAAGTGTCAGGATCACCATCAGGATTTCAGTAGATTTTTAGTAGGATTTACATACTTCTGAATAGAAAAAGTAATGTAAATGTACAAACAGTAACATTACCATTTGAAATTGTTAATTTCACTAGCACATTAAATGTCTGTCAACATAATACAAGTTACAGACTGATTTGAGGGAGCAACAAATCTGACTTATTTGACTTATTTAGACATTTTTTTTATTTTAAAAACTTCATCCTTCCGTGTCACAGTTGTTGCCGAGATTATGTAGGTCAGTAGATATTGTGTGTGAGTGCGTGTGTTTATGTGTGTTACCTAATTGTCTAGAGGTAACAGGAGATGCTTCCCCTGATTCGACGACTCACTCGAAATTACAGTCGCTTGTTTAACTCCTGAATATAAATTAGTGTTTTGAACAAATCATTTCATTCAATGACTCGATGACTTGCTCATAACTACAGTCGCATGTTTAATTCCTAAGTTAATTGGTATTTTGAAAGAATGAGTTTAGTGAAGGATTTGCCGACTCACTCACAAATAGTCAGTTGTTTAACTCAGCATTTAGAACAAGTTATTTGAGTTGAAACGTCGATAACTTGCTCAGAAACAGGGCCACTATTCAATTAAAATCAAATTCATTTGTATAGCGTTTTTTTATCCAACATATTGTTTCAAAGCACCTCTACAGAAAGTGCATTTCAGAAATGTACATGGAAAAATACATTTAGTTAATCATGTAATAATTTAGGGCATAACATATCACCGGCGTTGAGTCGTCTCTTCACAGACGTTGAGTCGTCTCATCGCAGGTGTTGGGGCATCTGAAGTCTCCGTGAGAGGCTGGATACAAACTGAAGCTGACGAACGCCATTTTCCTCGAGACTAGCGTCCAGAGATCACAGCAGAAAACCAAATGGGAAATAATTAAAAAGCTGCTGTTTATAATATGAAATGCTTTCTGATTCAACAGAAGAATAAAAGGTAAGCATTTTGTGAATGCTTGGCTAAAGAT
The DNA here is from genome assembly GCF_016745375.1 of Pimephales promelas. Next base: position 20,433,972 of record NW_024121111.1, read on the forward strand.
GCGTCTTTAATCTAGTTTTAAAAAGTGACAGCGAGCCAGAGCCTCGAGCAATATCAGGAAGGCAGTTCCCTAGTTTAGGAGCTAAATGCGAGAACGCCCTCCCTCTTTTATTGGACTTAGATATCCTATGAATGACCAGAAGCCTCGAATTTAGTGATCTTAAAGAATGCGATGGATTGTAGGGCGATAGAAGGTCCATTAAATACACAGGAGCTAAACCATTTAGGGCTTTATAGGTCAGTAGTAGTACTTTGTAATTGATACGGAACTGAATAGGTAACCAGTGTAGAGATGATAAAATTGGTGTTATATGATCATAATTTTCTTGACCTAGACACTAGTTTTGTTCCTGGATGAATCTGTGTTTTTGGACAAATTACGTGAGTGAATGCTTCAATTACTCACTCAAAAACAGTTACTTGTCGCCATCATTTGATACAATTTTAGAAAGAGTGACTGAAAAATTCCAATAAATAACAGACAGAATGTCCAGAACAAACAGACAAGAGGAGTGATAAAAACAGGAAAACTGTATATGAACTGGTCGGAACAAACTATCGTATAGGCTACTTTTAATTATTTATTTAAATATACTTCTAGACTTCATGTGACTTGTGAATCAAACAGAGGCATTAGGGAGAGTGAGAAAGACAAAGTTAGCTTCCTGTTTTCTTTGCTCATTTTCAACGGTTCTTCCTTTTTGCTTTTACGGGTCCCTAGAAGTGACACAAGCAGCTGTGCACCATAAACAAAATTCCCTCTTACCCCCCTCTCACCAACTCTCCACGGCCTCAGCAACCCCACCCCTATCCATTCAAACTATAGCAAACAAGTCAACCCAAATGCTGGCAGCTGCAAATGTGAGACTCTGTCACCTGTGCCTCGTAATGCCCCCGCATACCCTCCCGGCATGCTCTCATCAGCCCCTCTTGTGTACCCCTCAGACTAGGCTGGCGTCTGGCGTGGTAAGAGGGATGACTCTCTCGGCACATCCCTTCCTCCGCTCAGCCCGTCTCCACACCAGCCCTTCCCATAATTCCTGGCCTACTGGCATCATGGGCCCAATTAGGATGACACATCCTATCAGGGAGCTTGTTTTGCATACTCGAATACAAATGACTGTCGAAGTGAAATGTTTTCATAAACTTGTTACAATGAAGACAAAGCCGGCTGTTAGTTTCTGCCAAGGCTGTCATGAGAATGAACACGTCAAACGATATTTCAGTTCAAGCGATTTGGGCTTTTTTATTTTTGCCCTTAATGTGTTGTTTTAAGCATTGACTGGGTTTTGGAGTCGAATGGGGGTCTTTAAATTATAAACGTGCTTGCAACAAATATTTTATTCGAACACAGTTTTTTTTTTTTCTCAAATTAAACCCTAATGTCTTCATCACTCATAATTATAATAGAATGAATAATTTAATTACTGCTTCCTCACCAAAATAATCAATATTCACCACCCAAACATTTAAATTCCTAGCTTTTATTTGTCCTCTAAAACTGTCTTTAGCTAAATGATACTGACCCTTTGAATCTTTTAACAACGTAATCAATAAAGCATGTTTATGCAAACCTTGCAGAACCATCAGTTTGGGACTTTTGAAAAAATATGACCCTGGCTGCAGCTTGCTAAGTGCAGAGCGCTAGCACTAAATCTCGGGAGTTAAAGTTTTACTGGGGCGTTATGGGTAAAAATGCCTTGTCAGCCATCTGCCACATTCTCTCCCGACGTCCATATTTCCAGAGCCGCTCAACTCCTGAGAGGGACCTGTACCGTCACCGTGGGCCGTACTCCACCATAACAGCTAAGCTATTGCGTCGCACATCCCCAACATCAACACACTCCATTAAAGGCACCGGTGACAGGCCGAGAGACTGATTCTTCTTTTTGCTTTCCATTTTTTAAGCTTTAATGAATAGTGATAGCACTCCTGTCAGAATGACATCCTGACATAATGTATTTTCAAAATAGCACCAAATATAGTATAAATACATCAATTTCATGATAATTCATGACAGGGCTGATCCCACAAGATCCCACTGATCTTGAAAAATGCTAATCATTGTTGATTGATTAATCAGGACGTAATCCTCTGATCCTAAAAGGTTATCCAGTTCATTGTGGAGAATTAGCTGTCTCATGTTCCTTTATTCTGAGACAAAAGCACATTTGTAATGTGTCCTCTTTCGCCTGACTCTCAGGACATGGATGTTTTTAAGTTCTGTTTTGGAAAATTATGACTCACATTAGGTCTTATTCTGTCTGTCTCTCTCTCATCTCCATCTCTCTCTGTCTAACTAGTTCTTTGTTGTTGTTTTTTTCTTCTCTGTCTCATCTATGGCAGCTGGACTCCCTCCAAGTCTGCTAAAGTATGTCTTATCTATTTAAGCTTTTTGAGTCCTGATCAAAAACACTCACGATTTGTTGCACTGACATGGGCTTCTTTCCTAACAGACTTGTAAGTCAATATTGCTTGACTTTATAGATACATAGAACTCTTTTTGTTTTACTTTTTAATTTTTATTTTATTTTATTTATTTTTTTTTTTTTTGTTGTTGTTTTGTACCATTTTGAATTACTGTAAATAAATGTAAATCACCAAAAACGCTTATCGCCCCCTACAGGACAAATGAAGTGAAGTGGTGACACAAATTAAACTTCTGTATCGAGCTGGTAAAATCTAAACCCTTAAGTGTGCAAGTTTTAGCAGACAAAGTTTTCAAGAAAGAGAAAAAATGAAGAGTTCAAATGCAAAAGCCTCTAAATGCCATTTGAAATTTTCTTCTTTAATGATGATTTTTATCAAACTTTTATATTTAAGTTCAGTAATTTCACTTAAATAACAATTAATAGGTAATTATCATTGCCATTTAAGTGAAATTACTGAACTTAAATATACAAGCTTGATAAAAATGATCATTCTAGAAGAAAATTTCAAATGGCACTTAGAGGCTTTTGCATCTGAACTCTTCAAATATAAATGTATACTTGCATCAGCAATGATACAATGATTAGAAGTGACAGTTAAAACTTTTTAATTGTTACAAAACATTATAACATAGATGCATTTCTATAATTTTATTTAAATACACACACACTCACCTAAAGGATTATTAGGAAGACCTGTTCAATTTATCATTAATGCAATTATCTAATCAACCAATCACATGGCAGTTGCTTCAATGCATTTAGGGATGTGGTCCTGGTCAAGACAATCTCCTGAACTGCAAACTGAATGTCAGAATGGGAAAGAAAAGTGATTTGAGTAATGGTGCCAGACGGGCTGGTCTGAGTATTTCACAATCTGCTCAGTTACCAAAATGCCTTGTTGATGCAAGAGGTCAGAGGAGAATGGGCCGACTGATTCAAGCTGATAGAAGAGCAACTTTGACTGAAATAACCACTCGTTAGTCGTTACAACTGAGGTATGCAGCAAAGCATTTGTGAAGCCACAACATGCACAACCTTGAGGTGGATGAGCTACAACAGCAGAAGACCCTACCGGGTACCACTCATCTCCACTACAAATAGGAAAAAGAGGCTACAATTTGCAAGAGCTCACCAAAATTGGACAGTTGAAGACTGGAAAAAAGACATTTAGATGGTAGAGTCAGAATTTGGTGTAAACAGATTGAGAACATGGATCCATCATGCCTTGTTACCACTGTGCAGGCTGGTGGTGGTGGTGTAATGGTGTGGGGGATGTTTTCTTGGCACACTTTAGGCCCCTTAGTGTCAATTGGGCATCGTTTAAATGCCACGGCCGACCTGAGCATTGTTTCGGACCATGTCCATCTCTTTATGGCCACCATGTACCCATCCTCTGATGGCTACTTCCAGCAGGATAATGCACCATGTCACAAAGCTCGAATCATTTCAAATTGGTTTCTTGAACATGACAATGAGTTCACTGTACTAAAATGGCCCCCACAGTCACCAGATCTCAACCCAATAGAGTATCTTTGGGATGTGGTGGAACGGGAGCTTTGTGCCCTGGATGTGCATCCCACAAATCTCCATGAACTGCAAGGTGCTATCCTATCAATATGGGCCAACATTTCTAAAGAATGCTTTTAGCACCTTGTTGAATCAATGCCACGTAGAATTAATGCAGTTCTGAAGGCGAAAGGGGGTCAAACACAGCATTATTATGGTGTTCCTAATAATCCTTTTCAATAATCAATAATAATAATAATCAATTTCAAGTGAGTGTATAAGTCATTCTAAAAAATAATATAAATGTAACTATAACTGTTCTATTAATGCATAGGTCTTAACGAGTCTTTATAAAAATGAAATAAATCTGATATGATTCAGATACGTGCATTTGCATCTGCCATGTAAGCAGACAGATCAGATATTCCAGCAAGTCGTATGTCATTGAAAAAGTGAAAGCTGGCGAATGACTTCAAATCATTTCATCTGCATCCACTGAAAACTGTGCCATTTTTACTTACCGGGGTCATTACATCTACCATGGATTGTTTCTACCAGTGTACATATATGCAGATGTCAGATATGGGTAACTTTTAAAAGAATATGTTATTTGTTCGTCAAAAAAAAAAAAAGGAAAGGAAAGGAAAGGAAAAGAAAACGAAAAGAAAATTGGCACCAAGACCTGCAGTATAAATGTGGCCTTAGACCTCACTACAATGTAGTATTTATGTGTGCCAGGCCGTACGTGTGCTACTCCTTATCCCAATACAACCTTATCCAGGTGACATTTAGGGAACTTTCATGCAGAAGCTCATCCTGTTGTGTAAATGTTTCCAAGTGCATATATCATAGTGTATAGATTATGTCTGCCACTGCTTTAGTCAGGATCACTGTATCTGAGCATGGCTGAATTTGTCCATAAATTAGTGTTGAGAGAGAAGAGGGACTGTAAGAAAAGTGTCATGTACAAAGTGTGCAAGCGTACAGCACTAGCAGCACCTTTGCCAACAAAACATGCATGACTCCTGCTCGGGCCGACAAGACTTAGTGAGCTAAGCACTTATAAATCACAGCGCCTATAGCTCTCTCTTCCCGTGGCTCTAAACACAAAAGAAAAAAAAAACATGGACTTCACTATGGGGTGGGCTGAGAAAAAAGAGGAGTGTGTGTGTGTGTGTGTGTTGGGGTATAGGTCTTGGGGTGCAGAGTTGAAGTAATATGCCATCAGCAACTGGGGTAAATCCAGGAAGGTGATCCTGTGTGAGAACATTGTGTCAACATTGGAGTGAGAATAACAGCAAACAGAGCTGGTATGAAATTGAAAGCTGTGTATATTTAGCATCTTTAGGCATTTTAGTTTTAGAAATGGTAGGACACTTACATTGCAGCACAAACACAGTGATATCATTAATGCAACATGCCATCTTCATTTATTGATATGAAATTTTAGTTTGAGCACTTAAACTGTTTTAAGGACACAGCATCTGGAATTATTTAATTCTAAATAAAGGCAAAGCTATATGGACATAATGATTGGGTAACACTTTTTTTTGATGGTCCCCTTTAGCATTCCATTGGCTATAAGTAATGTTGCAGCTCTCTCATTACCCCTTGTATTTTGTTTGAATTTTGGGTATGATTTTTATGTAGTGGGTCAAATGGACCATTATTGGATTCAATAGAATTAATGGAAAATTATACCATGAAACAAAAAATCAGGTAAAAATTAAACCCTATTTATTTTCTTTATTTTGCAAAATTTGAAGTTGAGTTGTTTTTATTGTGACTGAACACAAAACATAAAAATAAAATAAAAGTACCATTTCGAATGATGTATTACACATTTTAGTATGACAAAAAAACATTAAAAAATAAAAAATGATGCAGTGCTAGATTGTACACTTTTTTGGATAAAAGTGTCTTCCAAATACATAAATGTAAATTTAAATACTCTCAGATGGAAGTTGATTAAGCTGTGATTAACCACGAAATTGTGGGTCAAGCGGACCCGTGAACGTCCAAAATCATCAGATTTTTTTTTTTTTTTTTTTTTTTTTTTCAAAATTTGCAGGCAGGTTCATGACCCTAAATGAGAAATTGTCACACAATTTCTAAAAATGTTCTTGGTTAACCAGTATTTCTGACAACTCAATATTGTGTTTTGGGTCAAACTGACCAGTAAAATAAGAGTAATAGTACTACCCTAACAGTCTACTAAAACTAAAACAATATTCTATTGTGAGTTACTTGTCAAAAGAATGTCTAAATGGGGGCATCAAAATAAAGTCTATGAAATGATGATGGTAAAAACTTTTTATTTAAATTAAAAGTTGTTATAAGATTGATCTTATTTTGTTGGCCTAATTGTTGTCAATAAATTTTAAACACAAACAGTTGTCTGATCACTTGAAATTGTAATAAATTATTCTGCCCCCATTGCAAATCAGGTTTATTGGCAAAACGTAAAGTATTTTAGCTTTTTGTAATGAATGAACAAATTAAACAAAGTAATTAAATTCGCTCAACACAACAAAGATTTCAAGTGGGTTTCCCCAAATTCAACTGAAAATGCACATTTTAGTGTGTTCTGCGGTCTCAAAATTATTCAAGCTCTTCATGGCAAACATCTTTAGTTCTTAGTGGAACCCCCTTTTACTGTTATGACCTGCTGCAAATGAGATGTATAATCAGACACCAGCTTCTGGCAGCATTTCTGAGGAATCAGAGCCCGCGTCCCTCATGAGCATTGGCCTCCAGTTCAGTAATATTCTTGGGTTTGTGTGCTGCGAATCCCACCAAATATTTTCATTGGGGTTCAAGTGAGGTGACTGTGATGGCCACTGTAGAATCTTTCAGGACTTCTTCTGCAACCAAGCCTTGGTGGAATTTGAGGTATGCTTTGGATCATTGTCTGTTGGAAGGTCCAATGACGCCCAAGCTTCAGCTTACTCCCTAACGACATGATGTTTTCTCCTAGGATTTCTTGATATACTTCAATGAATCTTGCCTTTCACAAGCAGCAGGTTTCCAGTGCCAGAGGATGCAAAGCAGCCCCAGACCATCACGAGCACCACCATGCTAAACTGTAGAGAGAGTGTTCTTCTAAGCATATGCTTCATTTTTCTTCCTCCAGACATATCGCTGATTCATAGGGCAAAAAAGTTCCAGGTTTGTTTTATTTCTCCACAGAACAGAATCCCAAATCGTCTCTGGTTTATTTATATGATTTTGAGCACTTTTCTTGTGCTTTTGGGTCAGTAGTGGTATACATCTTGGAGTTCTGGTATGGAAACCACATGTGTTTAATGGGTATTATGGATGTATAAGGGGTTAGGTGGGGTGGGGAGGGGGTTGGTGGGTGGATATCAACTTAAAATGTTACTTAAGTATTCAACAAAGACATAAATTATCTGAGACAAACCTTTGTAAAAAAAATAAATAAATAAACATATTGTGGAGGTTTAAATTACTGGGGTCATTCTTTTGCCTTTACCATATTTCTAACATGCAGTCAAATGACACTCAACAAGCCTATAGTGTTATAAACCTCTCCGAGACTGGGAGATGTAGATCCAAATGCAGCTTTATTTAAGAGTAGTCGTACAGGCAGGGTCGAGAATCAGCAGACAGGACAATGGAGAATACACAGTGGGAATCCAAGAAAGAGGTCAGGGCAGGCAGTAATAATCAGAATCCAAGAACAATCCAAAATCAAAAACCAGAAAACAAACACGGAAAACGCTCAGAAATGCAGACACACAGTACAACAAGACTTCGCAATCAGTGAATGTGAAAACCATATAGACAGACTAACAGGACGAGACACAGGTGAATGCAATCAGTGAATGAGGTGCAGGTGAATGTGATCAGTGATGAGTCCAGGCAGTGAGTTCTGGGAAATGTAGTTGTGAATGAAACATGAACATCTGGTGTGGAGTGCCCTCTGGTGACTCTCAAGGGCACTCCACCTGGTGACCGTTACACCTAGCCAGAGATATCTCATGTGTTCTAACTCAAGCACACTTGGTGCAACTATCAGGTGTGCTTGAGACAACGCATGTTTTGCAGATTTGTGCTTTTGTGAGTCAACACTTGAAACGTTTGTTGTGTTGAGCTATTTTAATTATTTTTTGATTTAATTACTTTTTTACTTGTTTGATTTGTTCATTGCAAACAGGTGGAAGCATGTACATTTTGCCAATAAATCTGTTTTGTAATGGGTGTTGAATAATTTTAATTACAACTGTAAATAATAGCTATTGAATATAATGTTAAATGGCAATATAATGAATTATTTTATCCTCCGAAATTGAAAAAAAAAAGTATCAAAATAAAATACTGGCTTTAATAGTCCAAACAAGTATTACAAAGATGCCAATAAAAATATTATTTAAATTATACGTTCTTTTTGTTGAGTTCACATTAAATTGATAATTCAACGTGTTCATACACAATATGTTCGTTTTTTAAATTATTTTTAACCTTATTTTGAACATTATAGAATTGTGGCAAAAACTTGATGGTACTTTGAGAGCTTTGAGGGAGTGTTTATAGACAGTGGCAGCTCATCAGTCGAAGGAACCTCAAACACAGTTATTTATATTGATTTCAGTGTGAAACAGAATAAACCACAATGATAAATGTATATAAAAAAAAAACATGCAATGATGTCGGTGGTTCGAACATTGCTTGATTCATTAAATTTTAGTGGCTACACTGCAGAAGATATTAGATTGTTGTGGTGAGGACTAGACACTTACAGCTCACTTTGATTAATGGACTATTTCTGTTTGAAATCTGCTCCTCGATTAGTGATAGATGCCTGCATTTGAGAAGACATTACTTTGACGTGACATAACTGCACATGGACCACATGATAAGCTTTTCTTAAGGAGGTAATGTAAAACTGAACAAAAACACAAACACATGTGGCTCCTGACAGATACCTGGATGCTATTCAACAGCCGAATATTGTTCCGTGTTGTGGTTTTGAACTTGTGGCGAATATACCTTATTTTCCACAGTGTAACAGATGAAATGGCAAGCCAATGGGCTTTTACAAGAGTTATTGAATCTACACAGAACGACTTACATAAAATTCACATTCAGGTCGTCGTAGATGTTGAACCCCCGCTTGCGGGAGCAACAAATTCTGATGTAAAGCTTGTGCAGCTGAGATCATATTTGCTGCTAGCTTACAGTCTAAAACCACATTTCCTTGGATTTAGCCAATATCATGGTTAGTAATGAAATTCCTCAGGGAAAACAAATTGCTGCTGTCACAAAATCAATAGACATATGGGAATAAATGTCAAACGCATGTTCCCTCACTGGTCATGAAGCGCAGTCACTACTCAGCATGCTTGTGTCCTGCAGTGCCCCTCCCAGCATCCACTTGGCTCAAAAGGTCTCTCGCTTCCAGTTATTGTACGGCGACCGTAATACTACACGTGATTTCACTTGTTTGTGTTTGTCAAGTGTTTGTTTAGCACATATTTCTGTGGCTGGGGAGGTGAAGAGGGTGTGATAATACAGAAGTATTCTTATATGGTGTCAGTTCTCTTCTCTGTGACTGCGGCTGACAGAACGCTCTCCAGTGAACTGGCTGGATGGAATCTCTTAGGTGGGCAAAACACGTTGTCACTGCTCCTTGCCGTGTGTCCGATAATTAAACAACTGATTTATTGGCAGGCGTCAACAATCACAGAGGGCCTCTCTCAGCTTTATGATGTTCATCCTTCCTCAGGCTAAATTTTCTTGACGAGGGAAAAAAAAGGAAAATAGGCTTTTGGTTTCGTACCCTCTGTCACCTCATCTAATCCAGCCCCCCTAGGCTTGTCTGTCACTCAGCTGCCGTGGCAACCAGAGCAGACAGCGAACAGAGGCTCTGACCAGCTTCGCTTTGGCACAGTTTATTCTAATATTTATTGCCATCCAGAAAATCAGCGTAATACAGGTGAGGCGAGGCAGCAATGCTGAGCGTTGTGGGTAATGTCAGTTTTAACAAAGACCCAAGGGAACGTGGCTGCAGTGAGAGAAAGCGTCTTGTTTGATAATTTAATGTCACAGTGCCATAAAGCATTTTTGATTCCTAAATTTTTACTTTGCTGGCTTGTAGAACAGAAATTGTCGTGCGTGTGTGATCTCAATGGGCTTGAACATCTGTAATGTGACGATTTCTGTCATCAAAGCTACGAAACGCCCTGAGTTTTTACCGTAACATGCGAAATTGTCATGTTGAGTTCAAATACTGCATGTGGCTTTACAGTTGTCCCAAAATATAGTATTTATGTTTAAGAAGGATACAAAAACAAGCTTCTTAGGTATGATATCATGCAAAAATAAATGCAAAACTAAACAAAATTCAGCTTATTCAGTTTTATGCATTATTTGCATTTAACATATAATATAAATAGCAAATCATTGAAAATTAAATCTAAAAAAAAAGACTAAACAAGCTTAATAGGTATTGAATACAAATATTATATTATATTATATTATATTATATTATATTATATTATATTATATTATATTATATTATATTATATTATATTATATTATATTATATTCACTAAAATATTCTTGGGACCAGCTGGTTAAAATTGCAAAACAAAAGAAGTGAAGAAAAATTTCTAAAAAAGCGTATTATTTGTTTGCATATGTCACTTGGATTTCTAATCCAATGGCATTTATTCATTTTAAGCGTCCACATACTTTTTGTTAATGCAAATTATTCATTTATTTGGACATATTTGGCATCTTGAGGTTCAGGAGCACCGTGGATCTCAGATGTTAAGACTCAGAAGAGATAGAAACCGAGACACACACACACACAGCCGGAAAACTCAAAGAGGGCCGCGGTTAGTTGTGGATGTATATTGTATCAAATGTATCCCATAGTCAGTCAGACAGACAGGTAGATGGCTGGTTGCAGGTGCTTTCTCTCTCTGGGAGGCCTGAGACAGGCCTGTGCTGCGCCGGCTGTCAGCTCATCAGGGTGTTCAGGTCCGGCTGGCTGACGGGCTCCGGCTCTGAGGCCTGGGCTGATGACACCTTCCTGTTCCACTGTGACAGGCCCAGTCCGACAGGCGTCAGAAAACACTCAGCCCTTCTCGGCGTTCACAATATCTCATGCACACACACACCTGGACACAAGCGTGCACACACACACATACACAGATTCACAACATCATACCTGCTTTGACATGAAAGAACACACATATTCACAAACACACACCCACACACACTCACTGATTTACACTCAGCCTACCTGTCTCCTCCGTGCTGTTGCAACTTGATGAACTGAGATGGAGAATGTGATGACAAACATACAAACATATCCAGTGAAATAAACAAAGTTGCCGTAAACCTCATCAGGGCATGATAGATCCAGGGAGAGTAATGGCTTGAGTTAGTACCATAGGTGAATGCTAGGAGATGTCTTTGCGGGTTGTCAGTAAAGAATGCCCAGAACGCAGGATCCTCTGCCAGAGCTCTGAAGGTCGGACAAGCTTATGTTTGGCTGAGGAACTTTGGCTGAGTACACACCAGCTGTCTCTTTAGCCATCACTCAGACAGTGCTACACAGCTAGCTAGTGTGTGTGTGTGAGGCTGTGCGTCTTTATTGTCGTTCAAACGCTGCCAGTGTGTGTCTTGAGCTCATGGCGCCACACACACGCTCGCCCCTTTCGGGGGGCTACCAGATGCTGACTGCTTGAGGCCTAGAGACAGACAGAGAGAGAGAGAGAGGCACAGAACTCCAGCATCACACCCTCTTCTCTCTGCCTCTCCATGCAGTCACCAGAAGATGAGCATGATTTGTTTTGGGAGCCATCCAATTGACAGAAAAGGAGAGAGATTCAAGAGAGGCTAAGAAATAGAGAAAGGGGAAAAAAAGGTGAAATACAGAGCATGAGAATGAAAGCGTGGCACCCCACGGCGTCGGGCAGAATGGGCCTCACCAGATATGAAGAGATTAGCCAGCCGCTGCTTTAACCCGGGCCCGGTTTTATGGCTGCGAAAGCCTCTGGCAAAAGTTAAAGCTACTCTCAGCAAACTCCAGCAGCCCCATGTCTCCTCCTGCTCTCAAACAAGCAAGAAAGACGAGCTGAGAGGGAAGAAAACGGGTTAGTTACACTCATCATCAATGCATTAAAGTCTTCACAACAGGGTTGTGAGCATAACAGAATTCTACAGAATATAAAACGGCACAACCCGAAAGATGACAACTAACACAATTCCCATGAAATTTCAGTTGTGTTGAAAATAAGATGGTTTATTTTGTCGAATGCCTTCTGATACTTTGAGGTGCATTTATACAGACTGTTTAGTGCTACACCGAGGCAGTATAGATACAATTGATAGATACAAAGTACAATTGCAGACCTAATGTTATGGAATTAATATAATCTATAATGCAATGATGTTATAAACCATCGCTGACATCTTATACCATTGAAGCTTATATTCTAGCACTGCTTTCGAGCACCATTGTTTACACAAAATTTGGAGGCATGAAAACGTCTTTGTTTTATATGAGGTAACAATGATTACACAAAAAAAGGTGTTAGTTGTTGACATTGTGCTTCATTTACAGAAGTCTTCATGTGTCTAATTGGCTTCATGATACAACAGAAGTCACATCATTTATGGCTTTCTTTCTGTGCTTTTTGATTTGCAGTTGATTGACTGAATGATTCATTCATTCACTCACTCACTCACTCACTCACTCACTCACTCACTCACTCACTCATGACATAGCCATGCATGTTCTCATTTGAGTCAGTGTATGTGGAGATCATAGACACTTGTCAGGATAGTAGTTACACTTTCCCCTTTTCTTATTTTATAAAACCAAACCAATCTCGGTTACCTTAAATTAAATGTGTATCTCTGTAAAGCTGTTTCGAAACAATCTACTTTGTTAAAAGTGCTATATAAATTAGGATGACTAGTGTTTATTTGTGTGTTAAAGGAGTAGTTAAAAAAAAAAAAAAACTTTTGCAGATAATTTACTCACCCCCATGTCATCCAAGATGTCCATGTCTTTCTTTCTTCAGTCGAAAAGAAATTAAGGTTTTTGATGAAAACATTCCAGGATTTTCTCCATATAATGAACTTCAAAGGGCTTTAAACGACACCAGACGATGAATAAGGGTCTTATCAAGCGAAACGATAGGTTATTTCAAAAATAAATAAAAAAGTTTGTGACTCTCCTGTTCGAACTCATTCATCAAAATGAACAATTCTTTTTTCGAGTCATGACTCGAATGATCCTAGATAAGACCCTTATCCATTGTCTGGTGTCGTTTAAAGCCCTCTGAAGCTGCAATGAAACTCTCAAGCCAAGTTCACACTACATGATTTTAAGCCCGATTTATGCCCGATTTGCAAATTGTTGAGTCGCCGACAGGTCAGGGTGTTATCGCGTGCAAATCGCGGGAGATTAGCGGACGATGAACGCTTGCCAATCTGTTAGTATGAAAGAGCCAACAACGCAGCGAAAACGCTCGCAGACGCCTCGCAGACGCGTCGCCGAGCCCAGAAAAATATCTAGCCTGCTAGATATCCAGAGCAGTCGCGCGACTCAAACTCAGTGATGTCATGAGTACAGCCAATCATAGCAACGCATGGGTTGAGGACACCAGGTAAATCTTAGTTTTTCTCTCTTTTTTTGCATTTTTTCCCTCAGAGCAGATCGTCGAGCAAACAGTGTGCAGCACTAGTTTCTGTCTGACGTCCATATTCACGTGTTGTGTTCTCTTCTTCGCTGGGTATTGGCGCAATATTTATTTATTTATTGCGTGTTTTTTTCGTGACAAAACGTGGTTTGTTGACAAGATAGAATCGTTGGGTGACAGAGTTGTTGTCAACTTGTTATTTATTTGATTATTTTCAGGATTTAGACCGTAACATAGTACTGAAACAGCTCTTATTGAGTCACAAATGATTTGCTCTTATCATCCGATCGTGGTTGTATCTCTATGCAGTGCATTGTCAACTCGTGTAGTGAGTTACCTCCTGTTGTGGATCAATCACGTTGTGTTGTGTGGTGTGAACAGTTAACAACTTGAACACTCCAGATTTCACTGAGAGCAAGTCATGTAGTGTGAACCGCACAGTTCAGCCCGACGTTTTAAAATCTTGTAGTGTGAACAAGGCATCATTTGGACCTTGAACATTTTGGTTCCCACTGAAGTGCATTATATGGAGAAAATCCTGGAATGTTTTCATCAAAAACCTTCATTTATTTTTAACTGAAGAAAGAAAGACATCTTGGATGACATGAGGGTGAGTAAATTATCAGCAAAGTTTTTTTTTTTTTTTTTTTAACTACTCCTTTAATTGATGGCAGTCTATCTGTGTTATGTTGATTATGACAATCTGCACATGAGCTTTGCATTCAAGATACAAGAAAATTGCTCCTGATAAGTTGAAGAGGTTCAGTTGAGCTCAAGAGAAGTTTTTAATCAATTGAAATTGAGATCATATGTTAGGAGGGAGGGTAAGTAATATATTGTCGAAATTTAAACAGTCTCACAAGCAAACAAGCTCCCAAAAACAAGACAAACCTCTCAATGGAACCTTCCTTCTCTCTTGCTCTGACATAAAGGCCAGCTTTAATATTGCCACTTTAAGGAGCCTTGCTATATTAATTTTAAAAGGTGTGTGTGTGTGTGTATGATTGGCTAATTCAGTGCCTCCAATGAGTGCTAGCCCTCATTCTACTCCAGCTTGTTCTCTTTTAATCGCTTTTTCTTTCTTTTTTAATTTTACACAAGAGATGCTCAAACAGTCTCCTCAGCATTTTGCCTTCCTCCTCAACCTATCATTTCTACCTGCTTAATTCCCCTCTAACGGGCCTCACCAAAGTCGTTAGCTGATTAAGGCTCTTAATTGGGCTCAGAAGAAAAGGGTGAAGACAGGGCTGAAGTTTAGAAAAAACAGCCATTTTCTTTTAGTCATTTTTTAAGGGTCCACACTTTTAGATGGACTGTAATATGTGATGTTAATAAAAAGGTAAGGAAATATTTTTTAGAATAAAAATGTTCGTGACTTTTTTTTCACATCATGCTTTGATCAAATATATATTCAAATAGTTATGAATGTGATTGAAAAATATTAACACATTTTCATTAAATATGCATCATATTTGAATGTACATGAACTAATAATCTCATGGGAATAACATAATGATCACTAACGACGTGTTAATGAAAGTTATTAGAGGAGTTCAGTAAAAGTGGGAAATCAGGTAAAGTGTGACAAATATGTTTCATGATTGATAGCTTTTTAAATGTCAGGAGACAATCAAATGTAACAGTCTTTAGTGATTATCACACGGGTCTTTGTCATTATGAAAGTGTTTTAATTTGGCTGACATCTTTGTCACAAGTATACGTGATCATGCTTAATCTTATAATCAGCACCTGGAAAACCCAGCAACATATGAAATTGCTCTTCATGAACATAAAGAAGAACTCTATAAGGAATACAAATCATCTGCACAAAACTTTTCTACCCTCATGGGAATGTTATATACATATCTGTAATATATATTTCAGAGATCCCAAATATGTATGGGTAAAATAATATTACAAATTAGCCTGTTTTCTCCTTTACATTTTTTTTTAAATGTTCCTCTGATGTAGCCTACTTGTATCACAAAGTAAAGAAGTAGACAGAAAGAAATGTCTCTCTCTCTCTCTCTCTCTCTCTCTCTCTCTCTCTCTCTCTCTCTCTCTCTCTCTCTCTCTCTCTCTCTCTCTCTCTCTCTCTCTCTCTCTCTGCGTATATGTAAATGAATACAGTACGCACAATATACTATAGTATGATTTATGTTGTGTTAACTCATAATATGATCATGATTGTTGAATGTAATCCTTTGCATCAGTTGTATATAGAACATTTGTACATTTATGGAAAACAGCTGAAGTGGGTTGAATATTTTTAAAGGAGTAGTTCACTTAAAAAAAAAAAAAAAAAAAAAACTTTTGCTGATAATTTACTCATCTCTATGTCATCCAAGATGTCTGTGTCTTTCTTTCTTCAGGGGACCAAACAGTTCAAGGTCCAAAAGATGCTTTCAGTGCAGCTTCAAAGGGCTTTAAACGACACCAGACGATGAATAAGGGTCTCATCAAGAGAAACGAGAAAAGTTTGATAAGCTCAAACGCCCGCCTTGCTCTGTACTGTGATGCTCATTCGTGACTCTCCTGTACATTATATGGATAAAAATCCTGGAATGTTTTCATCAAAAACCTTAATTTATTTTCGACTGAAGAAAGAAAGACATGGATATCTTGGATGACATTGAAATGGTCATTGTTTGGTCATTGAAATAAGTTCTCTCCTGTTATCATGGATTATTTTTTTCCATTATTCGTTATTAGCTATGGGTTAACATAGCATACACCATATCGTAAAATATTTAAAGTCTGGACTTTAGCCTGTAGCTGTGCTAATACAAAAAACATTACATATGGTTGTAGGCCTATGTGTCCAGTCCCTGTTTGGTGCTGTATATTATATAGTATATGAGTAAGCCATTGTGAGCAATCATTTTGCACCCAAGGAAAGTCCAGCTAAAACCTGCTTCTGATGATCTAATTATGTTATTACCAGCCGAAGCAAGCAGGTCGTTTGTGGTAATTAGCTGGTCCAAGCTGTTCTTGATGATTAATCAGTTACACTGCCAGATGATGTGGCTGAGGACAAGCTGGTAGACCATCTTGGTTAAGTTAGACGTGGTAAAGCAACTTGAACTAGCAACAAATCAGATAAAATATTCACCGAATTTATTTGCTTAACAACTCAAACTGTTGCTGAGCCAAAAAAGTGCCTAACTGTGTGTAGAATCTACAATATATATATATATATATATATATATATATATATATATATATATATATATATATATATATATATAGCCTATGTAAATCTGCACAAAAAACAACAACAACTGTAGCACATTAGCTTGTGTAAATCCTGATATATGTGACTGACTAATTTCTATATACAATTTCTATATTTTATATTCCATAGTGAAGAATGAACCAATTGTTCTTTGAGACATTTGCACCCCTGGTGATAAGGGTCATGTAAATGCTGAAAGTGAACTCAAATCAGTGTGACTCTGATCTCTGTGTGACATTGTGATTTTAGTAGAGCGCCTCTGCCCGCTCCCTAAGCCGCCTGTCATTAGGAGATGACTGCTCTCTTTAGTGTGCTGCGCTGTGGGCTGAATGACAATAGAAAACTAATTCACTCCTTCTCCCGCTGACTGGGTGCATGTCTGGGTCATGCGGGACTGGGTGGAGTCACAGTTCAGGAAGGGGTCAAAGCTTTTTTAATGCGTCATTTAAATGTGAATTAGGTCATGAGGTTACACATGAACAGCCTTTTGTGTGTACTGTAATGATTGAAACATGATATGGTTACTTAGATATTTAGTTATTATATATATATATATATATATATATATATGTGCACAGTTTGTAGTATCCATAATTAACCGTGTTGTGTTTCTTAATTAATTCCTTCCATCGTTGTCGCATATAAAACTAATTAGAAATAAACAATAAACCGAAGCCACACTGCTGAGAAGAGTGTCTTCTTTGACAGTGAAGAGCCGCTTCTTTATGACTGAGAAATGTGTGTGGGTATGTGTGTGAGAGGAGGTGATGAGGGCATTTGGGGGGTAAATCGTTCATTACGGACGAAAAGACATTTGTGGATTTGAGCATGTGTGCTATTACTGAACGATGAGGGGGAAAAATCCCTGTGTGATCAATGGAGAAAAGAAGAGTGAACTCTGCCAGCTGCCGGGATATCACACACACACACACAATCATGAAAATAACACATTTCAACACACATCAACAATTCTCTCTCTCTCTCTCTCTCTCTCTCTCTCTCTCTCTCTCTCTCTCTCTCTCTCTCTCTCTCTCTCTCTCTCTCTCTCTCTCTCACACACACGCACACACACACACACACACACAGTGAACAGAGACAGAGCATGACATTTAAAAGGAAAAAGCTGACATTGACTCCATCACTGTCACAGTGGCTGCCATAAAGCAGCAGCAAATATTAAAACATTTTTCATCTGTGCTGCATTATTGGCACCAGAAATTGTTTTCCCCTCCGTCTGATATTCTCCTGAACTGCTACAGCTCTCCCCAGAGACCACATGCTGTTACCAAGGCCTCCAAACATATTGGCAGTTGAAGTGACGGTATTCATGTACGCTTGCCATTCAGTGCATCCTTATCCTGCTCGCCCCACCCCCTGCTTTAACTGCTGTCTCTCCTCACACATGTCCTCCTGTCTCTGAGAAAGACACCTTGTGACCCTGACATAGGAGGTGCTATGTAAATATGTTTGTATCTGTGTGTGTGGCACAGTGAATGAATCAGAGCCACTCGCGTATGAAAGAGAAACCGTAGGTTGTTGTGTTGTTGTTTTTTTTTATATCGCAGTTATACTCAAATCACTCACAATATATACATCAGAGAGCAAGATCTGCACTGCAAGAAAGACATTAAACAGATACCTATTTTTTTTTTTAATTCCCTTTGATCTGTGTGCTCCTGGAATTTTGAGGTTCTCACACAGGTTGGAATTCGACCAGCGTGTTGTCCTGAAGCTATTCGTCCTCTTTTCTTCCAGTTAGCAAACTGTATCCTCTGTATTGTCTCTATCAAAGAGAAAAACTCATGCAAAAAATGCTAGCTATGTTTATTTAAAAAGTTTATAAAATTAATAATCAAAATATATAGGATTTTTACACAGATAGTCTCATAGTAAATACATACCCTTGTACACTTTTTTTGTAGCACCACAAAATATCACTGCAGTTTCTAACAGAAATGAACACTAGGGGCAGTAAAACAGCAAGCACTTTAAATTGTTTTCACACACAATTATGATTAAAGGGGGGAGAATATAAAGATTTTTACAATTATGTTATGACCTTAAAACACATTTTACCACAGTGCATGATTTGTAAATGAATATATTTTGGAGTTTGTACCACATCAGCAGCTCCATATGTTCGGTTTTACTGACCTGTATACTGACCACATTTGCTTTTGTTAACACTATCGGGTTGGCTTAGGGTTTATTAACCGTTGATATACCTTCGCTAACTAGCAGAAGATACTAGCAGCGTCTATATCCCAGTTGTGCGGGTGGGGCATGTTGTAACACTGTTACAATGTGCCCCTATTAGAATTATGCTATTATATAATATACTTTTATGAATTCTATTAAGAAAACTTGAGAAAAGGGTGAATAAAGTGTCAATGTTCAGAAATTATTAATGATTATTATTTTTTGAACTATGTTTTATAGTTGTGTTTTCCAGTGTGTTCATTGTCAATTTCAAAAAGTATTTCATTTTTAATTATAAAAAAAATAAGTTTGTCTTTTACACAAATTTACACAAACTGAGAAAGTCAAGTTGTGCCTCACTCTCCCGCACGTTTCTAAAGAGACCAGGCTGCATATAGTTCATCTGAATAACTATCCACCAACTATCCAATCTATGAGATGGTGAAATCACAAGATGTTATACCAATACAAGACCATTAATAATATAACAAAACAAAATATATTCAAAACACATTAACAATAATGATCACTTATACAAATTCTTACGTGTTGCCATAAAAGAGTCTATATTGGGTATTTATTTAATGTAATTATATTATTATTTCATTGTTTGCATGCACATTTGTATTCTTTTAAAAGTTAAGTTTAAATTGCTCTTTTGTTGCAAAATCATATTTACAGCCCAAAAGCAAGCATGGCCATATAGGGAAGTTTTTGCCAGAACACATCCTTTTCTCAGGTGGCCATATTTAGCTTAAGGGAAGAGAATCTGGCTCCTCCATCTGCTGGCTCCGATAAGTGGTGTGAGTTTGATTAAAATCATTTTCCGCGCTGCATCTACTGATGCTTCTGGAAGCCTCTTCATCTTGTCACATCCCTCACGTGCTCGGATGGCCTATTTACACACACAAACACAAATGCAATTCAATCCAATCGCACGGCACGTGTGTAATCAAAAGAGGAGTACGTGGCAGTCAGTGAAGAGACGACACAGCAAATCTACCGGGATTTATTCAGCTCTCACTCCGGATATGGACGTCAGACCATCGTATACTGTAATAATCGCAGAGCTTTGATTATCAGCTCATAAGTCTGCAGTCAGAAATTACACACCTGCTAAAAATAAGTCTAGATGGAGTGTATAGGATACATGAAGGAGAAGAGGAGACCTGGTGAATGTGCTCTTGTTTTTACCAGATAATCAGGACTGTTCTCCTTACGTCACCTGCTCCAAATGCACATCAGGACTGCTGTTTCCGCAGGCCTCCAGGCTCTTTTAAGGGCACTGTAAGATATTTGCCTCTAATGCGCACAAATGAGGGGCCCAAATGGTCTTATTACAAGGCCTCCCTCAACAGAGACAATACATCAGGTGAAAACGCACTACAAAATGGAGAGTGTGATTGTTCTGGGAGCACAGTGCTCATTACTCAACACAATCTCTCTTGCTTTTTCTCTCACATGTCCCTCCACCTCTTACTCTCTTTTCTTTCACCAGCATGCACACATTCACAGTCTCCCTCTCTCTTTTCTTCAGCAAGTCTCTGGTTTCAGCAGGCACACATGTACTGTATGGAGCCGGATCCACCCCCCATCTATCAGTCCCCTGCTTTTGTTCTGCATCTCCATAAGAGTAACTAATGCATGTCTGGTGCCTTACTGGATTAGATTAATGTCATTATTGACTGCATTCAGTCTCCGTCAAACGTGCAATGAAGAGGAGATGAGAACAGACCTTTTGATCAACAGGCCAACATTTCATCATGCGTCTCAGGTTGCTGGCTGGACCTTGTGCTGATGCTGATGTCTGCAGCCAGTGAACGTATGAGAGGGGTGTGTTTGAGCTGTGGGAGAAAGAACAGGAGGATCCATGTTATGAGTGTGTTACCTAACGCTTCAGCTTTTCCACCTCCTGAACTCGGTGTGACCTAGGGGCAGCGTGGGGTCAGTTACCTATTGGCCGGGATAGATGATGCAGTGGGTAATGGCATTACAGACATCCCTGGAGCCTGTGGCTCTTTAGAGCAATAATCACTCATTGTTACTCTATCTGTGCTTTAAGGTTTAAGCCCATTCTCCGCCTGAACTCTGGCATTTTTACAATGCACCACAGCTGCTGATGCTGCTCCAATACAAACACACTGTAAAATATCACAGTGCTGTGAATTATAGAATGGCCAATGCATATTAATAGTAATACTAGTAATAGAGACTTTATTTATTCACTATTTATAACTATCCAAATTAAAAAGTTCCAACCATTAACTTCCCTTCACGCCAATTTTTTGTGATATCTTGTGATATCGTCATCTTATTTTAGTTATTACATTGCTGTCATGAGTGTTTGTTGGAGATTCACACAAGCCCATAAACACAGATAGAGGAGTAGTTTTTTGTTACCAATGAAACACACAGGGTTTATCTCGCCCTCAAAGCAAACAACAAAAATAAAGAAAAATTCAAGTGCTCTCTCTCTCATTTGCTAGCTGTCTTTTCTCTTGCTGTAATACTCTGTTTATGAAACATATCAAGAGAAGCATAAGACCACACATGCAGGGAAACTGCTCACTCATTCCTCTCCGCCATCTGCCAGGTCACATGACCCATCTGCACACCACAGCCCTGTCAATCAATCAAAGGCTGGGACAATGGAGAAAAATAATCATGACAAACTAGGCAGAGACGAGAGCACGTCCACACACACACACACACTGACTCACGCTCTCCGTGCATCGAAAAATGAAGGGACAAAACTTAATCAGGAGGGGTCGTGTTAGGGAGTGGGGAACAGATTAAATTACTATGGTATTAGATACGGGAAATGATTTCTGTCAAAACCATCTTTACTGCAATTATAATATGTTAATTATGTATTTCATTAAGTAAGTGGATTAGAGGCAGCGCTGATGGAATCAATCTGAAGAAGGACTGGACCAGGAAGACCAGACTCACACACACACACACACACACACACACACGACAGAATTCTAATGAACTCCATCAGGGGAGGAGCAGAGGTGCTGCCAAATGTGCCATTCTGTCCACTTGAACCACGGCGTTTGTGTCCATTCAAATTACACTGACTAAAATAATTTTACAGTTGAATTGACAGTGTTTTCATCTGTCACTGGTCAATGTGTTAGGATGGATCTGGCAGCTGGTTTTCAGAACACATCCACTTTGTCTGTTCATGCATTTTTTGGGAGACTATAGTATCTACACTTAGTTTAATGATAAAAACTGTTTAATGATAAAAAAACTAAAACTACTGTATATAATATTAATTTTAATTATTCAAATAAATAACCAAAAAAAACAAAAAAATAATGTAAAAAAATAATGTGTATATATATATATATATATATATATTATAATACATAAATAAATAATATAAATATATAATATTATATTAGTGTCTGAAGTATGGAAGATGATAAAGTAGTGAAATCTATCAATTCTGCTCATTGGTATATTCCAGTAAATGCTATCATTCAAAATAATATTAATTTAATGATAAGATAAAGTTATTTCAAGATAATAAGACATCTAAGGATATAAATAAATAAATAAATAAGTGAAGCTTAAAAGTTCCATCTTAAAGGGATTCTCCACCGTTGTTTTTTCATATTAAACTATGTTATTCCCTTAACTATGACGAGTTGATACATACCTCTCTCGTCTCAGTGCGTGCACTCAATCGCTCTGACGTTCGAGACACTTTAGCCGAGTTTGCACCTTAATTACCAGGAACTATTTGTCCCAGGAACTTTTTTCACAGGAACGTTTTTTTGCCCCAGACCACTTGCTTACTGCGTTTAAACCACGGACTAAAGTACCGGCGTAGTGACGTTGAACTGTGTGCGACTGCTCTTCCTAGCCTGCACGTTTGTTTTGAGTTTTGTATGGAGGAGATTTGTATGTAAACACACCGAGTACCACCCCAAAGTTCCTAGTTCCTGGGGAAAGTTCCTGGGGTGGAAACGCGGCTTTTGATCGCACTTAACTAGCCCAGTTCATTCAATAAGGGCCAAGCAGAGAAGCGACCAAACACCTCCATGTTTTCCCTATTCAAATACATTTACACAAGTAGTGTAACTCGACCTACGGTGACATAAAATAAAACATTGCCCTTTTCTAAGCGTGTAAAGTGGATAACTATGGCACAGCAAGTGAAAAAATGATGGAGTATCCCTTTAAGTTTAGATAGGTTATCTACGTGTGGGTTAAAGAACAGAATAAAAAGAAGAATGGCAGAATGGATGAGTAAATTGTAAATTCAAAAGACTACAAAGGTCACTTTGTGGGCCATGAATGTCATCCGAGAAGTTTTGCTAAAGGACATAATACTCGTAGAGAATGAATGGCCAGGATAAAGTTAACACACATTCCTGACTGGACATATAACAATGTGTTACGTTCCAGTCGAAAACATTGTGTGTGTGTGCGCTCAATGTGGTGCTCTTTTCAAAGGCAGACCAAGACTCCAATTTAGATGCAAATATCTGATAAGAGCGAAGTACATCCTTCCAGTGATGGAATGCACTTTTTCTTTCCAATTTCATATCTGATGTTTATTCTTTGACAGACACCAGACAAAAGTGAGTGTTGTGGATTGCACGTTCCTGAGGGAACGTAGAAAATAACAAGAATAAGAGAGAGAAACTGAAAATAGACAGCCTTCCCCAATCCAATTAAGTCGCTTCAGACATTATGTGTTTTTTTTTTGTTTGTTTTTTACAATTTTTTATTTTTATTTATTTATTTAAAAAAAAATGAAAAGCAGTCGCTGAAGAATTTGGTATCTTTCCTATAAATGTCTAAAAATGTGGCATCATGCATAAAAATGTCAAAATATTATTAGTGGAGACAGTGTTTGTTTACAACATTACCTTTCTGTAAATTCTTCTATTTTTTTGACACATCTCAAAAAAGATTTCAGTGTGTGAAGTTTTCCATTATTTGTAAGATTGTCCCTCACATTTGCAGTGATTCAGACAAATTCAAAACCTGCTTATTATGTATATGTATGCATGTGTGCATGGTGTTCAGGGAGTTTATTGGTGGTCAAACAAATGGAAACACACACTGAATCAAAAAATCACCTCATTCACAGCACAGAGTCGTCTCCAATTAACGTATTCGTTTACTTAACATGTACAGCATTTTACCTGTCAGAACACATATAACACACATGTACACGCAGTCGTGAATAAATCAAAATGTGTCAAGAACAGCACATCACTGCATGTGAATTAATCCAGGGGTCTACTTTATTGGACTCAAGTGCATAATTTCCATATTAAAGCTGCAAACTTTTAATTCTGCTGATATTGAATTCTTACTCTTGTCAATGAGGAATTTCTTGCTAGCTGGTTGGACTGAAGTATTAAAGAAAAAGCTCATACATATGCTAATATATGCAAGATAAGATATAATAAGCATGACTCAAATACATATAACTGTCTGTTTTTTTCTGGTTCTATTTTTTCCATTCTTGTTATCATACAAAAAAAAAAAAAAAAAGAATTTATTTACTTGATCTAAAGTAGGTCTGCATTTGTTCCCAGCAATATTACTTTTCACCCAACTCAAAGTGTTTGATGTGCCTTTGAAATGCATTCCTAGAAAACAAAGCCATGTGTAATTAGGGCTAGATTACAATTAGACTGTATGTTTTCACTGCTATTGAATAATCATCATGAGGATTGTTTGCTTATAGATGCACTGATAGCAGAACAGGAACGAGACTGATTGAAAAGGCAAAGAAACAAGAAATAATGCAGAAAGGTAAAAGTGGATGAAAATTAAAACACAGTACAGGGTATCACTGTGTGTGAGTGAATATGTGGGTATCTATGGAGTGATTATAGAGTCTAAGAGGATCTGGCAATATGATAAACCCCATTTTCTCTTCCTTCTCTCTCGGGGGACATATTACACCTCTCATTATGCTACTGATTGGCCTGATTTCATCTACAAAGCATTCTGTGAAGGGCACCATCCCTTCACACCCAGAAAAAGAGATAACAGAAATAGGTTTGAAGTTATTATAGCTTTAAAAGTTATATATAATTTTTCTTGTTATGTTATGTAAACACTTTAGTCTAAATTAAATTCAACAAACATGCACGGATCGTATAATAATCTGCTTTGTCCAGCATGAAAACACTTTAATCAGACTTCAATTAGCCTTGGTGCTGTTCACTTGCTTTGAAAGACAGGTGAAACACAGCATGCATTTAATCCTTCACATATTCTGTTACGCATTGTGTCATGTATAATTGTAACTCAACTACCTAAGAGCCTAAGCTTGATTCTGCACATGTAAACCTTGTTGTATGGCCAACAAAACAATTAGCCATTTCCTTTCAAACTATCTTCGACGTCTTTTAAAGTCCACATAATAAAAAAAAAAACACATACATATTTGGAATGACATGAGGGTGAGTTACTGAATTAAAATGTTTGGATAAACATTCCCTTTAATGTCAATCAACAATAAATGTTTAGATAACCCCTATGCTTGCTCCATATTTTGGTAAGGGTACGGATACACACCATTCCGAGCGCAGCCAAAAAAGGACATTCCTATTCCATTCTCTTTATCACTGAACTTGGAGCAAACAGTCTAATTTACAGGGCAAACTTTCCTTTTTTCGATAGCCTGATTTGATATACTCCAATAGAGCCTTTCTTCCAGACACCATCAATTGTCTATGGATTTTTCCTCCCTCTACCCACCACAGAAGGGAAACAAAAAGGAGGCCTGCACAGCCTCCAGCCTGATACGCTTTATTGATATCGATGCAGTAGGAATATTGCCCATTTTCACCAGGGGATCAATCTAGCCCGTCACGGGGTGTTTTACGAGGCACGTCTTCTCTGTGTGTGGTGGCCCCGTGGTGTGAGCGTGAGTGTGTCTATGTGGGTGACAGCAGCCTCACAGAAACAGGGTGCTGCCGCAAATCAAGCGGCTTTCACGCGCACGCCAGTTGAATGATCACAGAAATCACCCTTGTGACCGAACACAGAGGCTGCTGTTTCTGGAGGTGAGAATCTAAATTGACCAGAAAGAAACAAGCAATCGACAGCAACAAAATCTGATGTGGTGGTCAATATCAGTGCACTAGAGTCTCTGGCTTGCTTTTATGAGTTTTCGCAGGCCAGCCGCGCCGAGAGGAAGTCCATGGCCACAGCAGGTGTCAGGCCCTGTTGGGCAGTGTCTCATCCAGTTGCGCTTTTATAGACTGCAGAGTTGCTCTGGTTTCAATGGCAAGTGCAATCTGTGAAGGCATGCTAGCGCCCCTTGGTACTAGTTAGCATGGTGGCTGGCAGCTGGAGCGCGCTGATGGAGGGTGATGAGTGGAGTGGAGCGTCACCGGGATGGAGGGGAGGAATGGGAAGGGAAGGGGTGGGGGTGGGGAGTACACACCTGGCATCCACCACAGATGGGCATAATCATCTCTTCCCCAGAAGCCCTCCCTTCACCGCCACCATCTCAAACGCTTGAGTGCACGCACACGTACGCAGACGCGCACACACAATCTCACGCTCGCGATAGTTTGCTAGCAAAGCAGTTTTAATCGGTGCGGTGCACACATGCAGATGCACACACACAGACACAACCTCCCACACTCGACATATGTGGTAACAGTACACAAATCTCACCGAGTGGCTTTGTCTTATTGTTGCATCGCTTCTTTTGCACGAGGTCCACGGTGCGTCATGTGGCACGACACGTTACTTGACAGTTTAACATTTATTAGAACACAAGGTACAAATGAGACACACTTATACCAGTGCTCACAGAGGAACTCGGGATACACACACACATTATACCCGTCTATTCTCCTTGACTGTGAATATATTACACAATCACGTTGAGCAATTAGACACATCCATGGGGACCCTACACACAGAAAACAAACAAGCAAACAAATCCTAATAGCTGGAAGAGCACTGGAGCCCTAGAGACACCTCCAGAGGTTTAGGTTCATGTCATTATCAGGGCTCTGTTTTGACACGGCAGAGACACACATCAGACTGGATTTGTTATTTCCAGGGGAGCGAGTTCGGAAAACAATAGGTGGAACACAATTCGAATGTGTATGACGCTCTCTAAAGGAAGCAGGAGGGCTCGGTGTGCAAGCCGTTATTTAAATGACAAGGAAGAAAATTCGGGATGGTAAAGGCGGGTTAAAAAAAAAAAGACGCTCTGATTATCTCGTGGCTTGTTGGTCGCTAATCGGTTAACGTGTCGCGGGGCCCCTGATTTATTTATCAAAAATATTTCACCAGGAAGCGCGCCCGAGACAGACCATCTCATTTAGCGCCGACACCCCCCAGGGGAGCCCTCCATTTCCAGGCAACAAAAGGGTCCGCTATGCATCCCCTCCACTCCTTTGATGTTTATTTTAGTAGTCCACCCCTGCTGCTCTAGGTCCTTTTGTCTCCAGCCAGGTACAACAAGCTCAAGCTCAGCCCCAGCCAGTCAGGCTGCCTTTTTGGTTGGGGGTGGGGGGGGGGGGGTGTTGTGTGATGATGGCACTCCTCCACTGACCTGGTCATGAGATGGCCCCCAAAACCCTTTTCCCTAAACCCTTTACCCATCATTCTCCAAGTCTTCTAAGCAGCCCAGGGGCAGCTGGAGGTGGGAGGAGGAAGACGACGATGAGGGCAAATCTCTCACTCAAGCGATGGGAGGGGGAATGATGGGATAGTGGAGAGTATGTGTGTGTGTGTGTTTGTGTAAAAAAGGGAGGGGGCAACATTTCCTTTCACTGCCTGCCAATCCATCAAGACTCGGGCTACTGCTGTGAGGCCCATCAGCCAGCACAGAAAAGTACAAGACCCGGCAACAGAGCCCCTCACTCCACGGCCATCACTCATCCGCTCGCTCTGAACTCCCTGTGACCTTTCCCTCACGTTCCCCTCCAGAACTTACAGTCCTCTGCACCTAGTTAGAGCCTAAAGACACAACAAATCGGTGTAGCTCGATTCATTCTGCGTGCTCTCGCCTCATCTCTCGGAACAGCGGTGTTTGTGTTTGATAGTGAGATTACAGTAATAGGAGGAAGAAGGAAAGCGGATGTGTTTACATGACAGTGTGTTTGTGTCAGAACTTTGCTTTTCTCAGCAGTTAGGAGAATGAGAAGGAGAGAGAAAGCAGGAAGGCACACTCTGCAGAGAGAACACTAGTTGACATCATTAGGCTGGACACATTTTTGTCACGCTTCCAGATTTAACCCGTCTGCGTTTTGCTGAATGCCGAATCGGTCTCGCTTTCTTTCTTTTTTTTTTTTTTCTGGCTTCTTTCTTTCTTTTTTAATCTCACATGTTGAGCATCAGAGACTGTCCATCTCTCACAACAGTCTGATGAAGAGCAGATATTTTGCCATTGAAACCACCCACATGGAAAAAACCTATATAAACATATATGTTTTAATATAGGTTTTGATATATGTTTTTAATATATGTGACATATATAAAATTGGCCGTTTTCCTATATTATATGTACATATATGCACATATATGTACATATATATGTGCATATATGTACACATATATACGCACCTATATAGGTACATGTATGCACACATATATGTACACATATAGGTGCATATATGAACATGTATGCACGCATATATGTACACATATAGGTGCATATATTTGTGCATATATGAACCTATATATGTACATGTATGCACGCATATATGTGCACATATAGGTGCATATATACATGCATATATGTACCTATATAAGTACATGTATGCATGTATATATGAACATATATGTTCACCAATACATGCACCAACATGTTTACCTATATTAGAATAATTATTAAAATCCATAGCTACTAGGCAACATAAATAATAGTCCAAAATGTATGCATTTAGATTATTTATTTACTTAAGATCAAATAGTACAAAAACAAAAATAAGACAAAAAAACTGGATAGAAAAAAAAATCTTTTTGATCTTCTCAGCTCCATGAGCTTTGAATTGATAGACGTGCCCATCTCCCCTCGGCTGGCTGACCTTCTTCAATGTAGCATCTAGAGAAGACAAAAATAATAAGACACTATAATAATAATAATAATAATAATAAGAAGAAGAAGAAGAAGAAGAAGAAGAAGAAGAAGAAGAAGAAGAAGAAGAATATAGTACTTCATCAGGAACCCAAAGTGCTTACAGTACAGATGTGATCAGACACATATTTTTTGATAAAAGGTTGATCATTTTAAAAAATGCGTCATGTAAACATGTCAATTGGAAGATTCTGAAGATTCTGAAAAATCTGAAACGTGGCTTAAGAAAAGGAAAGTTAGGATCAAGAACTGAGCAAGCGATGAATTAGTATTATAGGTTCCAAGTAGATATAGTAACAATAATCCCTTATACAGTCTCAATTGATGCCTAATAAACATTGATACAAGTAGGCTATGGTTAAAGTGGTGAACTTATAAAATCCTAATGCGTTGAGAAGGGAAAACAAAACTTTTATACATTTACTCACCAATAATGATGCCTTTTTAATTTGGTCAAGGGCGACCAGCTGCTCCCCATCCCTCTGGTTGGCTTCCCACCTTAAAGTAAAATTTCAAAATTATTATAAAAGGGGGTTAAAATGAAGCTTGTGAAAGCAATACTTTTTTTATATACACATCACATTTTCTTGAGGTGCAAGGAAATACAAAAATGGCAAGTAAAAAAGCGATGGTATGCCCGTTCACAAACATAATTTATTCCACAGAATATTAATTGTTTTTTACGGACAGAAGAGATTAGGAAGAATGTTTTGTACCATTCAGGTTGTTTTTCAGCAAAGTCTCCAGATCAAATGTGCCCAGCAGCAGATTCCACACCATGGCAGTAGCAGAGGTGGCAAGGAGGGCTGCTTTCCACACTTCTGCCTGGCAAAACACCCCAGAGCCCTTTATAACTTCAATCTGAAAAATAATTTATTCATTTATTGGCATTGTTTCATATTGATTCTTATGCTTAGCTTCCCAATAGTTTATATGTTTTTATGTATGAATGCAGATTAATGATAAAGAAACAAAATAATAATATTACACAAAAATAATAATATGAAACAAATTAATAATTGCCCTAAATGTTCTTAAAGGAGAGGAGGAGGAAGATAGGGTGTCGGGTGGGGATGGGGATATTTATTAATAAATAAATAAAAATTCAAGGGGGTTACTCACCGGTTGCACTTTTCAAAAGAGGAGGAATCTAAATCCTCAACAGGACTCCTTCCAGTCTTGTTCATAGAAGAAAAATAAAAGTTATTCTCTTCAATAAATTAAAGTGCAAATACTTAAATCAATAATTAACACTATCAATCAGCCCAACATCACCAAGTCTCTACAGCTCTGCTAGAGAAACAATTTTAAAAAGCAAAATCAGAGGAACTTACCTTTTTGAGCAATAATGGCGAGGTAACTTTTCATTTGAGGTAATTCTAGAAAGAGGTTATATAAAGAAGAAAAAAAAAACAATTACAATCACTTAATCAAAATAGTAATGCCCTAACGTTAATGTTTACTATTTGAAAGACATTTCCTGCAACTGTAAAGGCAAGCCATGATACGGCTCTTTCTTTCACCAATTTCGACCAAATTCAAACTCCACAGGGTATTTTTTTTTTTTTTTTCTGGAGCCGATTGCCTTCTTGAGCCGTTGGCAGAGAAGTATCATTTATTCTCATGACGTTATGTTCTCTAGGCCATGACTTTTGTTAACCCTCTACGAATTTCCTCCAGAAAGAAACAAATAAATACACGTTAATTCTAAATTGAATCTTATCAACGGCTAAGTTATTTTAGCACCACACAGTAACGTTACGTTACCTCACCAGCTAACAACATAGGAAGTGTATGGGCTGAAACAGGTGTGTTTGGCAAAAAATAAATGCTAAGTTTATACTTCTCTGCCACCGCAATTTCCACCCTGCAAATAAATATAAAATTAGGAATACTTACGATTGGTGATAAGTAGGACTTAGAGGATCTCCAATGCTGAAATCGCAATTTTTACTCCCAGCCGTTATCTTCCGGCGCGAAACTTGACTTCATCTCATCGGATACGGATAACGTCAAGCGTTAGGCGGGTGACGTCATCAACTACGGGGCGCTGTAGCGGCCAATCGGCAGTGCAGCAGCATTCGAATTTATTAACCACTGTGAATTGCTCAGATAGATGGTGGGATGATGATTATTATTTGAATGTACGTTCTATTCACTTTTTTTTTTTTTTTTTTTTTTTGACTGTAATGATCTCAGCCAGAAAAAAAAACTGCATTCAGACAATACAGAAAACATTGCAATTTGCATTGCATTTGGTGGATGTATCGGTGAATGTGTGGATGTGTATGGGAAAGTGACTTGAAATTGGAAAAAGGGCTTTTTGGTAAAATGAAAAAACAACAAACCCTTTTGTTATACATTTCCTTCTTTTCCACTAATTCATTCTGATATGTAAATATTTATTTATTTATTTGAGCAATATAGTGACATATACACTCTAAAAATGCTTTGGGTCAAACATGGACAAACCCAAATGTTGGGTTAAAAATGCAATTAAAAAAATGTACAGTTGAAAAAGTGACAGTGAAAGTTGAATTTGGGTTTAAAATTTGAAATTACATTTTAACCAAACATTTGGGTTTGTCCATATTTCACCCAAATTTGGGTTCAAACAACCCAGCATTGTTTAGAGTGGATGAGCTACAAATGACCAGATCCTGCCATGAGCTACAGTATGGATACTCTTGTATATAAGCACTTATGTGTGGATATAAAGAAGCAATGCAGGAGACCTACAGTATATGGCCTGTATATGCACAAATATGCACCTAAAATGCCTATATGTGTCCATATATACACACACATGCAGCATATATCTTATCATATATGTGCATATATGCACCTAAAATTGCCTATATTGTCATATATACACACATATGCAGCATATATATTATCATTATATGTGAATATATGCTGTATATATGCCAGCATATATGTGCATATAAACTGCATATAGGTTTCATATATGCGCATATATCCTCATATAGTTTCTTTCCATGTGACAC
>NW_024121111.1:20466617-20604117 GCF_016745375.1 Pimephales promelas
AATGAAAACATGGATCCATCATGCCTTGTTACCACTGTGCAGGCTGGTAGTGGTGGTGTAATGGTGTGGGGGATGTTTTCTTCTCGGCACACTTTAGGCCCCTTTGTGCCAATTGGGCATAGTTTAAATGCCACGGCCAACCTGAGCATTTTTCTGACCATGTCCATCCCTTTATGGCCACCATGTACCCATCATCTGATGGCTACTTCCAGCAGGATAATGCACCATGTCACAAAGCTCGAATCATTTCAAATTGGTTTCTTTAACATAACAATGAGTTCACTGTACTAAAATGGCCCCCACAGTCACCAGATCCCAACCCAATAGAGCATATTTGGGATGTGGTGGAACGGGAGCTTCGTGCCCTGGATATGCATCCCACAAATCCCCATCAACTCCATCAAGATGCTATTCTATTAATATGGCCAACATTTCTAAAGAATGCTTTCAGCACCTTGTTGAATCAATGCCACAAATTAAGGCAGTTCTGAAGACGATAAAGGGCAAACACAGCATTAATATGCCGTTCCTAATAATCCTTTAGGTGAGTGTATATTTACATGTTTTCAGGCTTCTTTCCTTGCACCACATGTTAGCAACACTGCTCTGACTGTACTTCAGTTTAACTATTTGTTCATAGTGTTTGTTCTGACACCAATTAATGTATGTGAAGTTAAACAGCTGTGTAATATCCTCAGATAATGTCATGTCTATAGATAGATAGATGACAATATTACACACATTTTCTATAGTTGTATCGCCATGTTGATGGAAACTGTCCTTAAATAGGTGGCTTGTGAAGTATCCTTATTTTCTACAAAAAAAAAAAAAAGTAAAATAATTCTTGACCTTCTGACCAGTGGCTGATATTAGCATATGAACCTTGCATCTAATTGTAAACTCCTATGTTCATCTTGGCTGCTGTACAATAACTAAATATGTTCCATGGTATCCAACAAGTTTGATCAGTCAGAGCAACAGTTCCGCCTTTCAGTGGATGTTAAAGTCAAGCGTGCGCCCATGACTAATCGCACTGATGGCCTCATGCCTCCACAGGGTCAAAAGTGACATGCGGACCCCCAAACCAACCAGCATAGCCCTCAATGTCAGCATGTGTACAATGAACTGACATTTCCGTTTCGCTTGTTTAGCGAGAGTGTCGTATCCTCACTTGGCTACTGACCAGTGGAAGCATCATATCACACGTGAAGTTGCTCCAGATGTTTCTGTTCTGGCTTGCCTTGAGCTGCACATCTGCTTAAGGCAAAACCACATATCCAGGTGCAATCTTCAAGAAAAGATTAATTAGCCAACACTTTAAATTAATGTCCATTGATGGACCTTTAATTATGGAGCAATTAATTATCATTACAAAACAGACTAATTATATCATTAAGTAACATCAACCAAAAATAATTTCATTACACCAAGGTGGTTCCGAGACACTCTACTTATTTTCAACCCAAGTGCATGGATATGTGAACAAGATCATTGTTATTATTTGTGTGTTTCTTGTTCAAGCATCAACAGCGGTGGCAGCGAACCGCACATCTGCCCGTGGGTGTCGGCTTCAATTAATTCCCAACAATCTATGAAGTTATTTTGAACCTTTGTGTAATAATAACATCTACAATACATACAAAAAAAAAAACATCCATGTTTTGCAGTGATACAATACTGGGGCTGATTAAAGGATCCTGTATGTGATATCCACGCTCTTCTACTCTCTCCCTGTTTTGTTTAAGATTGAAATCCCCATAAGACAGCAAGAGACTGACGGTTCTTCAGCAAAGTTCACACTGTGTGCACCGTGAAATGCACTGAGCCCACCCAAAACTGTCAAAACGACAAACAGTACATCTCCCCTGCAAGCAGAGGCCTGATATCGCAGCCTGTGTCATTGCAAATGGACGACATCTTCTGTGCGTGCCTGATAAGGGCACTCACCTCGCGGTGACCTGATTCGATGTACACACGCACACGCTCACAAATATATGCTCGAACGTGAGCGTATACAAACACGGGCGCACATCTCATGCAGATACGCAGAGACACACAAAACAAATATCTTGTTCTGTCTCTCTCTGCCATCTTGTTGCCTAGACGTGCATGTCTCTGGCAGATGTATAATGTCACAGGCAGGGGGAAGGAAAAAAGTTGCGTTCTCAGGCAAAAGCCTGCCAATCACATTTCACCCTGTCCATCCGGGTGACAAATCCCGTCATTCAAACCTCACATTACAGACCTGTCCATATGGTTACATGTCTTCTGTCACTCTGTCAATCTCAGCCAACAGAGCTAAAACCGAGGTTGGACAAGAGCATGGATGCAAGCCCCACGAGTCAGGAAAACTCTCCACCAAGCTAAAGGTTTCCAGTCCTGCAAATGAGTTGACTGACAGCTCATGATTGTCCTTCCTCAGCAGTGACACGTTGGAGTACTCCTAAACTACCAGCGCCTCGTCTTCATCGGGCTTCGCTTTTTCTCATCTTCACTCATTCGTCTACCCCCCACTCACTTACTCTCGTGCTTTTTTCCTCTGCATGCGTGTGTCAAAACGTCAATTTCGGCACGACAGGATGTGACAAGGCCCGTTGCCCAGGGGGACGGCTGGGAATAGAGGCCTGCTCAAATTGATTTTGATTTCATTCCAAATCATTCAAAGTGTTTAGTTCTAATGGGAGCTGATCAGAGCGCAGTTCAGAGCACGGCACCGGGTCTGGAGATTAGTTCTGTCATTCGGGCGATCAGGGCCTGTCGGGTCCACTCCCTCGCTCGAAGACGGTGAGGGCCACGTCATATTGAGACTCTCATCAGCCGAGCTCCATCTAAAGACTGTGGTTTACATAAGAGACACAGAGCAACACGAGCGATACTCTCTACCTCGCATGAGAGGTGCAGCGATTCACCCACCAGCGTCCAGAGCTGTCAGGAGCATATGCTAATACGACAAGATTGAGGAAAAAAAAAACAGTGCTACAAGCACTGAATGCAATCAGGCTTCTGGGACTGGGGGGAAAGACAGAAGTCTCACTGTGGATGGAAAACGAGTGGTAGCTTAGGAAGATTTCTTGAAGGTTTAGTGGATCTTCTGGAATTTGTACTTCATGCTCTGCAATCATGTGATTTTTCAAATGTCACATATTTAAAAAAAAAGTCGTTCAGCCATCTTAGTGTGGAGTAGACTGCCTTTCTCAACATTCATCACTTTTTCCAATGGTGTTTTCACATCTAGTCCGTTTAAACCCTCCAAACGCTTCAAAGCGATTCAGAGTGTATATGTGAACAAACCAAGTGATCTCAGACCACTCTAAAGGTTAATTTGTGATTCGATTTATTTGTGATAAGTGAAAGTGATGAGGTACACTTTACTTTTAGTTTCAACATAAGTACTGCTTTTGAAGAAATATCATACTATTGTGCTACAGTGTAGCCTATTCTATGCAGCTCTGGCGCCTCCGTCCCAACATACTGTACAACACAAAATACATGAGCCCGTTCTCATCCTTTGGCGACGTCATATGACATTTCGTCGAAATACAACACGCAGAACCCAAGGCGTCATATAGGTGACTGGCATCCTTTAGCGTCAATATGAGACGCAGACCCTACCCCAGACCTAAACCTACCCATAACAGTGCGTGTTATATTGACGCTAAAGGGTGCCATGTGCGTAGTATTTTGACGAAATGTCATATGGCGTCACCTATATGACGCCAAAGGATGAGAATGTGTTGAATACATTCACACGTTAAGGCAGCGCTAGTTACGTTCATGTGACACTGCAGTTATTTGCAGTCATGAACGTGTATCATTTGCAAGCCTAAATAAATGCTTAACATTTTATTTGCATGCTGTTCTGAGTGCGTACACAGAAAGTGCACACACTCTAGAAGCTTGAAGCGTGTGAGTACTGAGCTAAGTTATCTTTCACCTCTTGTTGGGATTTAAAAAGCATGTTTAAGTCACTACTGAATTTTGCACAACCCTAGACGAGCATAAACACCTGTTCTGTCTGAAATTGCAGTAAAAAGATTGGATGGGATTAAGATTGGATGGGAAGTTAGGGTGTTTTTACAGCTAAAGTTACCATATTTATACTGTGTTTGCTTGTTTTAGCAGGAACCACTCAAATTTGTCATCATCTCAATTACAGTCTAGGTGACTGCCACGGAAAAAAAAAAAAAAAAAAATGGGGCCAGGATATAGTTTTGGAAGCTAAGCCATGACTGCTGCTTTGTGGTGGGTATAAAACAAGATGCCGCCAGCTGCACAATTGTTACTCCATGTACAAGGGTTTCTAATTTGCAAGCAGTTGATGGGCCAGAACTTTCTGAGCCGATCAAATGTGACAGCATCAAAGAGTGAGCTAAAGCAGACAAACTTTACAGCCTCTCCATCAGATATGAAATCCCAAGAGAGAGGGTGGAAAGGAAGACTATGGAGAAAGAGAGAGAGCGAGAAAAGATCTGAGAGCTTGAGGGTTATTGCGGGACAGACTCCTTAATTTGCACATGCAGACATCTATCTATCTATTAGGGGTGGAGCCGAACCCGAATACGGTATTCGGAAAGGCACAAATAACGTGTTTTTTTTTTTAAAGAATACTTATTTCAAACAGATACTTATTTAAAATATTTGTATTCGGGAACAAGAAGAACTTTATATCAAAAGGCTGTGTTTCCTCATGAGACCGCAAATACTTTCCCCCACTCAACAACTACAAATACACATTTTGCATCTATCTATCTATCTATCTATCTATCTATCTATCTATCTATCTATCTATCTATCTATCTATCTATCTATCTATCTATCTATCTATCTATCTATCTATCTATCTATCTACATATGCATCTAGGTGCAGATAGGTAATGTCTAAAATTAAATAAAAATAAAAAAAATACACACTGAAGGTTTAATAATCCATCCTAGTGTCCTAGTCACTGAGAGCTTCTATGTCAATCAACAGATTCTCATCAGCCAAAGCTGGACTTATTAAAAACTTTCATCAGTGTGACAGAGGGGCATCACTCCCCAATAGGGTGTGAGCGTCCGTGTGGAATGACAGCAGGGCGAAATGCCAGTCTTCTTAGGGGGCTTGACTATGCCAGAGCCCTGGAGCCTGTGCCCTTATGCCAAGGTCAGGTGTGGTGGAACATTAGATTCAGCCAAATTATTTATTTTATACATTTTGTGAAACCTAACGCATAGTCTCTCAGAAATGTCTGATTAACTTATTAACACTGGGTTAAAATGTCTTTTAGAGTAATATGTATCAAATATTTTTCGATTTATTAGTATTTGATAAAACAAACACATATTAAACTATTCAAATTCATGCAAATTAATTTTACATTCTTAGCAAAAATGACAATCATCTAGTGCCTTGTACTACTTAGTAAGTCTTATGTTCACTTACACAAAAATCACACAAAGAACTGATCCCAAACATTTGAGTGAATATTTGACATTAGACATTACTTGACTTTTAGTTCATTATTTTTAGACATCACATTAGCATGAGAGCTCCATTCAGATGGAAGGTGCAAGCTCACCTGCTAGCATATCTTGTTAAGGCAGTTTTTATTCTGTGTGAGATAAGAGGCCGGATCCCCATGAGGTCAGCACTTTCTCTCTTTCCCCTGTGTCTCACCACTGCTTTAAGGTGCCTACTCATGCCACGAAGAGACAGGATCTAATAGATTGATACACAGGTTTTGACATGCTATTTGAGCGTGCAGCCGCCCTGTAATTGGCCACGTCATCATGCATTAAATTAACGATATATAGAGAAGTGCCCAGAGACGAGTGTCTTTGGCCGATCCATCAGCCGTCAGGACAAACTGCATCTGACGGCTCTCTCCGTGGGGCTAAGAACAGCGAGACAGGGAGTGAGAGAGAGAGAGGAGCAGGAAGGAAGAATTTCAGCAGCTGGCCTTTTTTTAGTTTTGCTCATGCTGATGAGGATGTGAGATTGTGTGAGGAGGTTTTTATTTTTAAACTCTTTCCAGGTTGACTTCACTCAATCATTCATCCAGATGATCAACATGTGCGGCTCAAGGTTCTTTGTTCATGTTTGTAACTATAGAAAAAAGCCTTCTGGCTACAGTATATATAGTAATATTTTAATAAAAACCTAATTATAACCTTATATAAAACTAACACGTATTATCACATTATATGATGCTCAATAAGATCTTGGTAAATGACATTGGTAAAAGTGTGTTTGAGAGTGGGACCATCTATTTATATAACCAATTAATTATATATGCTATGCCTTTAAGAGGATAGTTCACTCATCCTAATGCTATTCTGAATCCACAAGTTTCCTACGCCCCATGAGGCCTTGCGTCAAAAGTGGGCGCGACTTCCGGTTGGAAGTAAACAAAGCACGATTTGACATGCTTGACACTCGTTCATTCAACAGTTGACAGTCATTCAAGTTATAGCGATCCAAACTAGCTAACGATGTGGGAACACAACCTCAACGAAATTAAAAAAGGTGAAATAACAGTACCTTAACCCTCCGCAGTAACATTATTAATAATCAATACTCATCAAGGCATGGTGACAGACAGTTGTGCGAGCTGACAAACAATTAAAATAAAAAATACACACTTAGTCATTGTGCTTTGGAGTTTATTCAAAATTATAAATGAATGTGTTACTTGAATACATTATCTGGCACATTTGGTATTCTGTCAACACAGGCTTTGATCCTGAGTTTAGGTGCAACATCAGTAGAGAACAGCCAAACACATGCTGATAAAAGTTTATAGAATATTAAGAATTTAAACAAATGTACACAGGAAGATTCGTCGTCTTTTGGGAGATGATGGAAACTACAGTCGTTGGCAGGATCACTCTGATTTCGTTTTCAGCTTATGTTCAAAACAATCACGTTTAAGCCACTGAACTAGTTTAGTCCGGTTATACATACAACCGCGAACAGCACATGTTGTCCATGAGCTCCGTAACGACATCTCATAAAGATTTGCGTCTTTAAATTCTCCGAAAAACAGCTAGCCTCTTCGGTAACTAACACACAAAATACCATTGGAATGCTACTTCCGCCGCCTCACCAGAAGTTTCACCCACTTTATTTTTTACAGGAGCGCCCCTCGGAAACTTGTGGATACATATCTTTTTTTTCATGCTCTTTTTTTTTAAATGTTTAATAGAACGTCCAAGCTGCTACTTTGCATTCAATGAAAATTTGTATTTTGTAGTGAATGAGATTAGATTTGAGTGAACTTATCCAACCCGATCTCACGACCAAGTCGTACGAATTCGACGAATGATTAAAAAGTGGCTAATTCGTAACAATTCATACGACCTCACTCGTACGAATTAATATGATTTTGCTAAATCGTATATATTTTACGAATTGGCCAATTCGTATGAATTTGTACGAATGACCTACCCCTTACCCTGCCCCTAAACCTAACCATCACGTGGGTTTAGACCTCATTCGTACTAATTCGTACGAATTAGCCACTTTTTAATCATGCGTCAAATTGGTACGAATTGGTCGTGAGATAGTGTTGACTTATCATTTAATGATTTGTCACAGTCTTCTCATTGAGAGGTATTTTCTATTGAATTTGTTTTTGGTATTGGAACAAAACTTTAATTGCTGTTGCTGTTAACGCAAATGTAACCCCTAAAGTATCTCACTTCCTACTGAAAGCTTTATATACATCCAACCTGTCCTCTAATAACTTGGAAATCCAAATTTTCCATGCATAGTGCTTTAAGCAACCATGTGGTGATTAGCTGATCTCTCAGTCCTGCTGTTAAACTAAAAAGAACAAAGGGTGCGATGGAAAATATGACATCCCTTTTTTATGTAGATCTGGATTCAGCCCAGTCTGGAGAACAATTATTCAGTTGGATATATTCACGTAGTGCACAAATTATTAAAAAATATCACCTCATGCTGCTTAAGGGTGCGAGCAAGATGGAGGTGTATAATATGGAAACACTGACAGAAGCCATTTTGATCTTTAAATTCCCTTAAAAAAGAAGAGTGACCTTTACATAGAAGTTATATAAAGGTGCAATTTAAGCAGACTCTCTGGAGTTCAGATTTATTAACATGAAATCTGAAGTGGAGCATACTTTATTGCACCATGCTCTGCCGCAGGACTTACGGGGGCCATTGCCATTTCAGACTCTTGATATCACCATACTATTATTTCATCATTTCTTTATACCGATCCCTAAACTCAAACGTCAGTTTAAAAGGGAAAAGTGCATGCGGTGTATATTGAAATGCAATCATCGCAGTGACTCAGATCTACAGGTTCTCACCCATGGTTTTCTTTGGCTGAGGGTATCACTTACAAATACTCACTCACCTCAGCCTCTCACACGCTCCCACCTTCTCTCTCACACACACTCCCCACCCTTTATATTCACACAACACCATTATAGATCTAGTCAAAGGCCCAGGTTTATTTTCCTTTGCACGGGGGATGTAAGCATTGAAAACACAAGCTGTGTTTGAAGGAGGAAGTTGGCGAGACAACAGAGGATGCTTTATGCCGCCGACACAATGGGGAGAGGATCACAATGGCATCCTGCCGAGCCAGTGGCACACAACGTGGGATTACAGCAAGTGGGACTTAAAGCACTGCAGATGGGTGGGGGGATCCACTGCAATCTGATGCATCACAAGCAGAGCTCAAGAGATGCTTGCTTCACTCCTAGTGGTGACCCAAATGTTTAAGTTGAAGAAAGCTTGGAGAGAAGTGCGCCGTGTTGTATAAATATCGAATGTGGCTCTTGTTTTTTCCTCCCACCTCATGATTGAACCAAAGTGTGCACTGGAGATCAGTGAGACACATCCAACAAACATCATATCTCATATTCAACAGTGAAGTGGTTGCCACGTTCAATTACGGAGCATCAAAACAGTAAGTCGTGCAGTTCCTCTTGATACCTGCTCAAACTCAAGTTGTTAACATGCTCT
The DNA here is from genome assembly GCF_016745375.1 of Pimephales promelas. The sequence goes on from NW_024121111.1 coordinate 20,475,595, forward strand.
TCCTGGCACTTCCCGCTCATGATCTCCTACCTCTTGTTGACTTTCACGTCCACATTTTAGCTCTTTGCGTGCGTCACTGTCCTACATTATGTACCTCTAGGTGTCCTTACAGAGGGCTATCTGCAGCCATCGCAGCAGGGGTGTCGGGGGGCTCTGTCACGGGCCCTGCTGTCAGGCTTGGCCTCTGTGACAGGGAGCAGCGCGGCTGCTAATAAGGGTATTCATCACGATGGCCAGGAGCCGTGACAAGGGAGCCTGCACCACTCGATTGTCCCTCAAATATGAACTTATCATTTAATTACTCTCCCGTGCCTCTTGATTGCCTTGTCAAGATGCAGGTTAGTTAAGAGAAGAGATCTCCTGGCCCTCACTCTGACAACTGTTCATCTCATCAAAACATCAGCTGCCCCGGAGATCCTCGAAAATGAGATTCAATTTCATCCCCACTGATGCCGACAGCTTTTTTTTTCCCAAACCCCCCACCCCCCTCCACCCCTTGCTCAGGGTCGGAGTCATGAAGTGGGAGATCCATAAGTGGGAGAACATTTGATTGCTACACTGTTAGCAGAATAAACAGGGGAGAGAGATGGGGACAGGTGGGAGGCCTTACTATGAATCTTTTTTGGATCTTGCTGAGATGAAAGAAATAGTTTACCCAAATATGAACATTTATTTAACTCAATCATAACAATAATAATACAAATAATAATAAAAAAAGATAGAAAACTGTGCTGTTTTCAAAGGTGGAAAAACAAACAAACATGAAAGTATTACCATAACTAGCAATCCATACCCAGACAGCAAACTGACATTGAATCAACGTGGAAACGACGTCTCTCATGACATCGAAACAACGTTGATCTGGCATTGCTTTGCTTATCGAATTAACGTTGAACCAACGTCAGACGCGGCATTCTTCAAAGCTAAATTAAAATCAAAAATTGGTTTGCTTTCATAACGTTGAAACAACGTTGATTTCAAGTAGATTTTCCGTTAGTTTTGAAAGAATGACGCATCTGACGTTGGTTCAATGTTAATTCGATGAGCAAAACAATGTCAGATCAATGTTGTTTCGATGTCATGTTTCCACGTTGATTCAATGTCAGTTTGCTATCTGGGTACAAATCACACACTATGTTTCAAGTGTTTAGAATAGACACAGTTATTGTCTAAGAACCCTGCCTATTTGGGTCATTGAGTTAGTGATCTTTATAACTGTCCCCGATCGTTCAAAAAATTGATTACACTGTTTGTGAACTTGATAAACCAATTAATTGATAAAAGATTCTAGTCAAAAGAATGATTCATTCACAAATTGGGCATCACTCATTAACTCTCAAGTAAATCAAATATGTTTTTAAATGAAAGACTAAAGTTTCAAACTTTTTCTTAAATAAATGTATAGTTTGGCTTCAGAAGACCTGGAATATAGCACATGGGTTAGATGAATCATTCTTATGATCCTTGACATTAGGGATAGATGGGACGGTATGGAAATTTCATATCACGATTATAGTGACCAAAATTATTGTGATTATCAATATTATCACGGTTTTGTTAAAACGAGATGAAAGTGTTCAAAAACAACTTATTCCCACACTGAAAACACTTTTTAAAGCAAGATTCTATTCCGTGGCATTTCCTTCTTTATAATGACAGTTGTCAATAGCAACACATTACCAGCACTGTATCCCACGCTCTCATTTCATTAAAATACAACTTTCCGTCTTGACTCTTTGTGCCTCCGTTTTTGATTGTATTGAAAATGAAATCAGAGATGCTATATAATTTACAGTTTGATTGTTGTGATCATCTTGTCTGGATGAGTTTTGTACGCTGTACCAAACGGAATTAACAGGTAACGTTAATATTTAAAACATTCAATTCTCAATCTCAATTCAATAAGTCCCTGTAACTTAATTATGTGGTTAAAAATCGATATAATAAGTGTAAATAAATATATAAAGTTGCATTATTATCTCTTAAATGTCACTCTTAATTGAACATGTTAATTCGTCTTTGGCTCAAAGCCACTTGCTGAAGACTTTTACCCGAAACTTCATTTAGACCCTGGTTCCTGCGTGTAAACAAACCGAGTACCACCCCAAAGTTCCTAGTTCCCGGGGAAAGTTCCTGCGGTGGAAACGCGGCTAAAGTTAATTGCCTTGCGTTTGTTATAAGTGATAACAGAGGGTGATGGTCACACAAGAAGATCGGCAGATTTGAAGTTTTTCCGCCTATTACAGCGACTTTTTTGTGCATGTTCTGCAGACAGGGTGACCATCCTCGATTAAGTTTCCCTCAGGACTTTTGTAGAAAACAAAAAAAAACCATACCTCAGATTTGGTCCCCTTGAAAGGCTGAAAAATCTCCCGATCATGGTCTTCCGCCATTCCTTCTCGAATAGAAAAATAAACAACTTTGCGCTCCTGCGTCAGGCTGTGGACATGATTTAGTGAGTTATTAAAATCTTGATAATCAAACATGGTTTTAATGACATTTTTTTTAAACGATAATACTAACCGTCAGTACATTTTAGCGTGGTTTATAGTGAAACCGTAATCCATCCTCATTTGACAGCCCGAGTTTTCATTCACTTACATTAAATTGAAGAGTGGCCATGTTATTATTCAATAATTCACCTTTTTGTGTTGATTGGTAGAATATCATACAGGTTAAAAAAGACATGAGGTTAAATAAATTATAATATAATTACATCAATTACACCAAGCAATTAATTCACATAAGGAGTGTTTTATTGTCAGACATGCATGCCATCATTTAAAATAAGAATGCAAACATAGATCACATGGATGGATGATAGATAGAGCTTGTAAAATGAATTAATGAATGTTTATACTTTGGTGCTCAAATAAACTGAAAATAACAACGTGTTATGCGCATAAGTGCACTAAATGCAGAAAAATGGCATTGTGAAGTCATGAAAGTCAAGAGACACTTGGGCTTCTGACAGACTCTTTTCTAACTGTGCCATTTCTGGCTGGCAAATCGTGCAATTCCACAACTCCAATTCTGTTCAACGCTCATATAATAAAATCACTCTCAGTATTAAGAGGGATCTTGGCATTTCTTTTTTTTTTTTTTTTTTTTCTGTGCAACAGTTTACAGCCCTCTAGGGGAAACAGAGCCCAACCTATAAAAGTTCCAGCCTAGCATGAGCTGAAGCCTTTCAAATGAAGACGTATGTCATGGAGTCAGAATGAGAGAGAGCTAGAGATCGAGAGTTGAAGAAAAGCCAAAGTGAGAGAGGACAACTTTTTAAGTGTGTGCCGTAGATACCCTTTTAAACAAAAAGACTAATAAATTCCACCTTTCTGACGTGATACAAATGAAATTGTGAGCATGAAATTTTAGCCATTTCTTTCCCAGATGATTGGAATGAATATGGGGTAGTAAAGTTTAATGTCCTATTATTTGTGTCTGTTTTACTCTCACTGTCCATCGGAAAGGTTACCTTTAGCAGAGTATGGAATCTTACTGAGACCGACTAGCAGTGATGGGGACAAAAAGTTGAAAAATCTATATACCAACATGTTTTCATTTGAGTATCTATGTGTATTAATCCACATTTTCATGTAAATACGATTCACTGTAGACAAGTTCTCAGGAAGAGCATGAACAGTCTATCAATCACAACACAAACTGAATATAAATGGTCACTTACTTCACTCCTGCGACAACTCTTTTGACATCCCTTAACCACTAGAAACCCACCTTTATTTGAATGAACATTTCAACATTAATAATTAAGTAGCTCAGAGTCACATCATATTTATCATATGATACGACATATTTAGTGACATTTGCAAACAAACAATGCAACACCTTTTCTGAAATAGATTTCTGAAATATTCTGAAATTCATCTTTACACAGTTGATCACATCATCTATGGACACTTCATAACCAGAAACCATCCAAATGCTTCATCTTCTTGCTCGCATACCAACAATAGTTTGGATAATCTCACTGCTATTTCTTGCATATGATTCTTAAGTTGTTGCAAAATGACATTTCATAATCTTCTTTCCAATGACAAACATTATGACCTTTTTTGCGTTTTTAAGCCTCAAAAACGCCGTCACTGTGTAAACGAAAGGCACATCAGATAAAATATTTTTACGTTTTCACCCGCGAGCGTTCTCGTGTAAACAGGGCCCGATACAATATACACTCACCTAAAGGATTATTAACACCTGTTCAATTTCTCATTAATGCAATTATCAAATAGACCTATTTACATGGCAGTTGCTTCAATGCATTCAGGGGTGTTGTCCTGGTCAAGAAAATTTCCTGAACTCCAAACTGAAGGCCAGAATAGGAAAGTGATTTAAGATTTAAGCAATATTTAACGTGGCATGGTTGTTGGTGCCAGACGGGCCGGTCTGAGTATTTCACAAACTGCTCAGTTACTGGGATTTTCACGCACAACCATTTCTACGGTTTAAAAAGAATGGTGTGAGAAGGGAAAAACATCTATTATGCGGCAGTCCTGTGGGAGAAAATTCCTTGTTGATGCTAGAAGTCAGAGGAGAATGGGCCGACTGATTCAAGCTGATAGAAGAGCAACTTATTGACTGAAATAACCACTCGTTACAACCGAGGTATGCAGCAAAGCATTTGTGAAGCCACGACACGCACAACCTTGAGGCGGATGGGCTACAACAGCAGAAGACCCCACCGGGTACTACTCATCTCCACTACAAATAGAAAAAAAAGACACTACAATTTACAAGAGGTCAACAAAATTGGACAGTTAAAGACTGGAAAAATGTTGCCTGGTCTGATGAGTCTCGATTTCTGTTGAGACATTCCAACACTATGTCACGACCAATTCGTACGAATTCGACGCATGATTAAAAAGTGGCTAATTCGTACTAATTCGTACGACCTCACTCGTACTAATTCGTACGATTTGTCTAAACCCACGTGATGGTTAGGTTTAGGGGCGGGGTAAGGGGTAGGTCATTCGTACGAATTCATACGAATTGGCCAATTCGTAAAATATGTACGATTTAGCAAAATCGTATTAATTCGTACGAGTGAGGTCGTATGAATTGTTACGAATTAGCCACTTTTTAATCATTCGTCGAATTCGTACGACTTGGTCGTGAGATCGGGTTGGACATTCAGATGGTAGTGTCAGAATTTGGTGTAAAAAGAATGGGAACATGGATCCATCATGTCTTGTTACCGCTGTGCAGGCTGGTGGTGGTGGTGTAATGGTGTGGGGGATGTTTTCTTGGCACACTTTAGTCCTTTAGTGACAATTAGGCATCATTTAAATGTCATGGCTTACCTGAGCATTGTTCTGACCATGTCCATCCCTTTTTGGCCACCGTACCCATCTTCTGATGTCTACTTCCAGCAGGATAATGCACTATGTCAAAAAGCTTGAATCATTTCAAATTGGTTTCTTGAACATGACAATGAGTTCACTGTACTAAAATGGCCCCCACAGTCACCAGATCTCAACCCAAAAGAGCATCTTTGGGATGTGGTGGAGGAGCTTCGTGCCCTGGATGTGCATCCCACAAATCTCCATCAACTGCAAGATGCTCTCCTATCAATATGGGCCAACATTAGAACGCTTTCAGCACCTTGTTGAATCAATGCCACAAAGAATTAAGACAGTAAAGGGGTTCAAACACAGTATTAGTATGGCGTTTCCTAATAATCTTTTAGGTGAGTGTAGACTAGTGATACCACAGCACTTGTCGGAGTGTCATACAGCCCTTAACTTCCTGGCATGGTAGTCAACATCATACAAAAAGATCAGATGAGTATGAGTATATGTATGAATATATTCATGATGAGCTCACTATGTAGAATGTGTTCCTCCTTCATGAGATCAAGGATATAAATGCCCAGCATGCTTTGTTGATATTGCTGGAATAACATGATAATGGCTCAAATGTTCCCTCCCTTCAGATGCCATATGAGATTTTTAAAGGCCTCACGGCTCTGTGTAGGGCGTTTTGACGCACTTTCCTTTAAAAGTGCTTTCTTTAACGATGCTGAAACCCATCTTCTTACAGCTCAAATTTTATCGCTTACTATAAATCCCAAGAATGGCAGAAAGGTGCTGCTTAAAGTGATGTGCGTGGAACTTTCATATGAATTGTGGCAGTCAGAATGCTGACTTTGACAAGCATATCAGCACGTCTCCCTGGATCCCGCTTCAGAGGCGCAGTTGAAAAACATCCCGAGATCTACCTGGCCCGTCTCCTCTGTCGGGACGGAGATAGCTACGACGATGGGCTGAAATCACACCGCACTTCCCCCATCTGTGCCGAATCCTGCAGTGACAAGCATGAAAACCTGCGTAATCAAAGCGTAATTGATTATACTAATTGCCAGGGCATAATTGGATCCGACTCAATTAAAAAGCCTGAGTAATTGAAATGAATTACAAATGACGCATTTATTACCATCGGAATAAAAAAAAGCAAGCAAGCGAGAGAGAGAGAGAGAGCGAGAAAGAGAGAGAGGGAAAGCAAAAAGCTTGCAGGGTTGGGCTTTGTCTGCAGAGCTTGGGGTCTTGATGCACCTGCAATGCTAAATCATCAGCGCCTCACTAGATAGCGCCGGGCCGGGAATGCTTTGTGCTGTTTTTGCAATTCCTCAATGCGGATTTATATCTTTTGCTTCAGGAAAGGTTGTAATATTTCACGGCGCACAGCACAGAGTGCGACTCAGTACTGTGCGAGCGTTCAGAATGAGTGCTGGAGGGGGACGAGGGGGAGGGTTGAAATACAGTATCAGCATATATTGTAATTTTATTTTGATAAGGCCACGCTTAAAAGCCGAGGAGGCTCCCATGCGCACGGAGGGCGAGCGGGTTTATTTATTTTACATATACACAAAGCCTGCGGACGCTTCCTCAGCCGTCATTAGCGATCCCTCTACGACAGGGGGATATCAGCAAATGAGAACAGGTGCTCCCCTCCCCCCTCGCGATTCAACAGTAGACTTGATAACGTAAACCACTTTGCAGCCACTTCCTGAGATGCAGCATGTGTGTAGTCGGCATCTCCGCATGCCTGAGTGTGTATGTGCACATGAGTGCGCATTTTTTATTCTCCAGCCCTGTCAGAATTTCCTTTCAAACTCGTCTGATCGGGTCGAGTCTCATCACGCTGTCACCCGAGCTCGCTTTTCATTAGTCTGCCTCCTTCTCTTTCTCTCTTAGCCTCCCTCCCATTTTCTATCTGTCTCTATTCGCCTAGCCAAGCAGAAGAACTCAAACACATGCGCAAATTAAATCGACATCCAAACTCACTCTCATATACAAAGCAATTTAAATGATATTCATTAGAGCGATGACAAGTCCTGATGAGGCTTCCAGGAGGAGAGCACTCCTTCAGCGATTTCGCCGACTCCGTTTCATGCTCACCGATGCGTGATGCCCGTCGCCATACCATCACTTAAAATACAGAGAGAAGAGAAAAAGACAAACTGAAGAAAACACATATCCTACAACACAGAGGGCTTGTCTCGAAACAGCTCCCCACTCTTCCCCATCCTTTCCCTTGCACACATTCTCTAGACCTCTTTCTGTGTCTGTCTGGCTGTTTGCCTTTTGCGCCCTGTCCAAACATTTGACCTTTCTGCTGACAGATTAAACTTCACTCCTTTTTCATCAGAAAACACAGGAAAAGGGACAATTTTTTATGTTACTTCCTGCCTATTTTGCCTCGGTCGTTACTCTATTTATGTCCATGGCAAATTAACTGCTGTCAGCTACTCTTAATGTATTAAAAAGCCCAGCTTTTCCTCTCGCTTTTTTATTTTACCCTTCATCCGGACGAGAGCCAATTAATTTGGGCTTTTCTCTCGGCCCTTATTAACCCCTTCAGGACTGTGATGATGGCTAATGCCACTGATTGAGGCCAAGCCTGAAATTACCCAGAATTACCCGACTGCTGTGAGCGAGAAGGGAGATTACCACATGCCCCATTGTTCACAGGGCCGCCATTCATTAGCACACTTACCCATAATTCATTAGGAGGAAAGGAACAAAATGGAGTCGATAACGTAGCGTTACCTACATTTTCTCTTTCTCGCTCATGGCCTCCTTTCCTTTCCTCTCTCTTTGTCTGGCTCAAAGCTTTGGCAGACATGAGAGCCTGATGTTGTAATCAATATATGTGAGCTGACGTGAGTCTGGACATGCGTGTTAATTAAGCAGCTTGTGGGTGGAAATAATTTGAGTGTGATAATGAGTTTTGAGAGGGGACTAGAACAAGATAACTGTCTCTGGAGTCCAGCCATTGACACGCAGCACTGTCTAACAGGCTCCACCTACTTTTCTCAGCCCATTCTGACAGACAGGTAGCAATCAACCAATCACAAACAAGATTCATGTTAATGTGCGTTGAAGCTTTTGTGTGGGGATTTACTAATTGTCAAATGCCATCCTTTGTTAGAGTTAGCACCTGAATGTTGGAAGGATCATCTTTAAAATCCACATCAATCAGGATCAAATATAGAGATGATCTATTAATAAATTAATTAAACTGTATAATAAAAATATATCAAATTTTATATATATCAAACTTTTTTAATAAACACATAGCTTATTAACTTAAACTATTCACACATTTTCACGTGTAGTGTTTATTTATTTCACTGTTCAAGAAAAAAAAAAAAAAAACACCCTTAGGCTGATCACCGCCCCTGCCATTTAACAAAATATGACACTCACTATAGTTTGGTCGTGCTGACCTCTTAATTCTGTTATTCTATTAAAGGTGGGGGTAACATTTAATGTGTGTGTGTATGTGTGTGTTTATGGAGCAGTGAGGGGTGTTCAGGTTAAATGGCACTAAGCACTTTCCCTTATCACCCCGCTTTAGAAGATTCACCTCTGACCTTTCTGAGAGGTCTTCTTTAGTCTGAGCCCCAGGGCAACAAACCCTCCAACATCAGCAAGCCAAACACAGACAACCAGCTCACATCACTTCCCTGACTGCCCTCAAGCGACACTCTCAGAGCTTTCCTTTCCTTTCCTTTCCTTTCCTTTCCTTTCCTTTCCTTTCCTTTCCTTTCCTTTCCTTTCCTTTCTATATAAAACTGTTTATTTCATATCCTTTTCTTCACATTTAAAACAGTTCATTTCATAACATATTCTCTGTTCAATTTTACTTGTAGAGATTGAATTGAACTTCTGTATCCTTACTTCTACTCAACCAAACAATAATTTAACATTATGAAACGTCAGATTTCAAATAACTGTGGAGATGTAAAAAGGAAAAGAAGAAAGATGAAATAGTATGCACAAACATGTGTCAATGATGCTAATTCATGAATATATTTTTCTTAATCAGTATATTTACCATTTACATTAAATCATTTAGCAGACACTTAAATGAGGAGAGCAATAAAAAACAAATAAACTAACAGTTGGGCAACACTATGCACATTCTGTAAGCCTTCCCGGTTTAGTCTAACACAGTACACAATAGATATTAAATAGAAAAGAAAAGAACGAAAATAAAGTATATATTAATGTATTAACCAACATTGCCAATCATCCCCAACACAGTGTTAAAAAAGCAATACAAGGAAAGCAACAAACAGAAAAACAGATACTTTTTAAAAAAATACAAATTCAATAGGTCCTCTTTGCCTTGTAAAACTTTTTCGATATTAAGTCTTTATTATTATTTTTTCTTGTGAATTACTTTCTGCTAAATGTTACTTGGAAATGCTGAGAAGCAGAGGTTGTGGATACATTCAACTTCTGCCATTCAGCCCCATAATCGGGTCAAAGGTCAGAGGTGAGTGACAGGACAAGAGGGCCATGTCAGGGCTATGTTTATTTAACTCTTCAACTAATGATGATGTCACCACATTAATGACAGGATAGTACCGTAGAGAAAAAAAAAATATATATACACCAAAATGTATTTGAAATACATGTATTTTATGTTAAGTATACTAAAAATACATACTAAACTATACTAAATTGGTAGACAAAAAGTCTATTAAATTGGAACTAATTTTGTACTTAATGCTTTAAGTTATCCAGAAATAGTGCTGAGGTTCAGCTAAAGATACACTTAAGTATATTTGATTGTGCTGAAATTATTGCTATTGCAACTACACTAGGTGCAATTCAAATATCTTGCAATTAAAGACTGATATTATATCATACTATCCTTACTAATAGTGAAATAAAATAAATAAATAAATAAATAAAAAAAAACCAACATAATTTAGGCTATATTAAGAACTGCGCATTGTGCAATAAAGAAGTACTCCAAAATAAACTTTAATTAATATTTATATCAGTAGGTCTCATCTCAGTAAATATGTTGATGAATTTGTAGTATACTTAGTATGAATGCATTTTAAATACATTTTGGTATAGTTTTTTTTTTCTTTCACTGGGGTAGATAGACATAAAGACATAGATTATCTATTTTTCTTTGCCTGACCTATAACATTTTAATTCCATTTCATTCTTATTCTCCAAAGAGCGATCTGATTCACACAGCATTTAGCCTAATAACAGCTTTGTGGCATCTAAATACCATGAACACACTGTACTGAGAATGGCAACATTAAAAATGAACAATTTCCATTTGTCTCTAGGGCATAGGTGCAGTGCAAACAGAAGTAAGGCTGTTTTGAAGGCAAATTAAAATGAATTAGTATATAAATGAAAGCATGGTGCAGGCATCAGCAGCTCCCAACCATCTCAGACAGATTTTATTGTGTTACATGACAAAAGATTCACCCTCAGCATCTTTTATATGCATTTTATAGTGGCTTTTTTTCATTCATCTGTGTTGGTGGGCTTTAACGTCTGCTATTTGTGATGAATACTTCAGCGTATGTGTGCATCTGTATTGTAGCAACTAACTGCTTTTGCACTGTAGATAATTCTTCCCCCCGGTATGTTTGTTTCATAGACGTGCAGGCCCACGTGGGAATGTGAGCGGGTTAGGAGGGAGTGAGTGTGAGACCTTATTACCTTTTCCTGCGTGGAGTGTGTTGTGTCTCGAGTGATTGGTGATCACATTTGTAATGGCACACTGCTGCACAACGCCATTATGCCCTTTGTCATCTTACTGAGTCACTGACAGCCAACCGGCTCTTGGAGACAAGAGGTATAAATGACAAACACATACACCCAACCATGTATGTGAGATGATTCTGAGACTACAGGTGTGCGTTTAATGCTTTTAAGTATGCATTAAACTCTCTAACTCCGAGTTCCCTAATATGTGTGGCATATTGATTTCTTGTTGTGCAAAGAACCGTTCAAGCCCCATTTAAGATTTCTATCCTGCACGTAGCCGGGAGCACGCCAAGGCCCCGTAAATTAGGGAAATCGCACATTCATCACACGCATTATTTTAAGATACTTTGGGAACGTGACAGCTCGAAGATCAATGGTGGTGCATTACAAAACGCTACGACGCCTCCTGTTCTTTCTCTCCATTACTCGTTGGGGTAATGTTGGGGTCATTGGGACACGCCCGTGATTTAAAGGAGGGTTTTTTCTTGTGCTAATATCCAGTTTTTCCATGTGTGTATATTATTAGCGCACGAGCGTGTGATTGAGAGAATTTATAAGGTGCACTAAATTAGCATTTGTAATGGGAGCGCTTGCAAGGTGAGATTGCAGATGGTGAGTGAATTACAGTGCATGTAAATTACACAGGTTAAGAGAGACAGCTCGCCTCAAAGGCATCCACAGACAAAGTGAAGACTTGGGTCAGCTCAGCACTGAATCAATCAGGCCCGATTGTGGAAGAGTGGATGGACGTTGCCTGCGTCATTGTAATTTGCTATGGCCAGTGCCCGCTTATTGTAAAGGCCTACTGAAAACTGTCTGCGCATGTTAGTTTGTGATAGTGTGAATACACATTTCCACCGCCGCCATGCGTAATCCGCAATTTCGTTTATCTGAAAAGTCCAGCAATACATAAAGTCCCTCAGTAGCTCAATAGCATTACAACACACCATACATTTGTGTTGGAGAGGGCTGGTTCGAGAGTTTCACTGAGCTTTAGACACTCTGGTCTTTTGTAGTGGCGGAACGGAGATAAAGCCTCCAATGTGTGGTTCGCTCTTGCACACGTAAAACCTCTCATTCTGAGCAGATTATGTATACAGACCAATTACGCTTCTCACATCCTGGGAAATATACTCATTGTTGAGGTATTTAGGCACAAAGCAATTATGAGGGACGTTTTCTACACAAACATACCTTTGGCTGTGCATGTCTGTTTACAATTTGTTTACTCCCCGTCGTGAACTGGGTCAAATTCAAAGCGCAACACAATCTCGAGACTGATACAGCCTACACGGTGTCCTGTACACGGATATCATTAAAGCTCGAGTAATTTTAAAAAGACGCCATTAGTTTCAGGGTGGAGTGGGATATTGTTTATTTGACTGTGTGGGAGTGTGTAGGCATTTCTTGATAGTTAAATGTCTCCATGTATAGTTGTTTTCAACCTTAATAACCCCAAGTTTGGTGGCTCACCAGGCTGGGAGAGAGGAGAGAAAATGGCTTTCAATTTCACACACGTTTTCTTTGCGTCTAATGAGCACCTTAAATATGGCGTCAGACTTCAGGGTAGCTTGTGAAGGCTGGCATTTTCACACACAGCAGCAGCACCTTGTCACCACACATGATGTCCCCTCTACCTGGCTCCTGGCATCTTTGAGTATGCGCGTGCGCATGTTGAATGCTCTCTGACAGATCTGACGAGGAACATATTCAGTAACCAAACAGAGTAAACCATTTTTGAGGAAGTGTCCCACCATTATGAGATATTTCTTATATATGCCCCTACCTCCACTGATCTGTTAAGAAAGGTTCTTTGACACACATACACAAACACCAACCCAGGAATCAGCACATGCAGTATGCCATATCCATTTTCTCTTAGTGCAGAATTTTGTTGTCAAACTCTAAATGGGATTCTGTTGTCATCCTGGATGAATCCCAAACAAAATTGTCCCTGCAAAATTGGAAGCTGAGCTAATTACAACAACAAAAATGGTGAAAAAGAGACAGTTAATGCCAAAGCAATTATCTGCTACATTCCTTTGTAGATAGGGAATGGCGCATCGTTCTTCACACCGCCTGATGCTTCCCTAGTTAAACCATATTAGGAGACGTTGCGAGCCGATGTGTCACCAGGCAGGGAATTAGATGAGAGGAGTGATGGGATAGATCTGCCAAAAATATATGACACCACTAAAGTCTGTCGCATCAGAGATAAACACTTAATGTTTGTGAGACCAGCAGCAAAGGTCTATGCACGTGCACACACACACACACACACACACAGCTGATTTTAAAACGCTCATGCCTGTCAGAGGTCCGGTGGTCTACCCTTACCGCCACACAAACATATTTTCACACACTTGTCGACTGCTATTTAACTGACAGCAGTTCTCTTTAATCTGCTCATTTCTTATCCCCCGGCGCCCGACAGACTTGTGAGCCATGACACATCAAGTTATTGCAAAAAACCAAAACAATTTCAATTTAATGCTGCAGTAGAAAAAAGGTTATATGAAGTCATATAATGAGAGCTTCATTGTCAACAACAACAAAAAAGAAACAGCACAGAATGCATAACAGTGCCTGTGCTGTTAACATGCCAATATTTTACACATAAGATTTCCATTCACTGGCAGCTGTCAGTTACTTCAGTAAATTAACTGCCAAAACGTAGCAGAACTGTCAATTGGAGGTAAGGTAACCATGGTTACCTTTCATATCCCCAAAAATGATGAAGCTGCAATGTGATTTTATGGAGGAATAATTAGACAGAACAACAAAATAAAAGATACCAATCAAAAAGGCATTCTACAATATGAAACAACAAACGAGAGTGTTTATAAATAAAAAGGTTACATTGTGGAATTCCTCCTTACATTATAAAGTAGCATCTTTTTATACAACCATTTAAGTGAAATGATGGAACAAGTACTGTCTTGTACAATAAGTTTAACCCTTTGAGCACGAGGTGGAAATAAAATGTGATTTTTTTTCTTCTCATTTTCATATCTTCTGATTAAATAACATATTTATAAAACTATTGTGCAAAACAATTTCATTAATGTCTTCATATATTGTGCACCAGTAGATAGTCATACTCATCTTAAATTAAAAAATATAAAATGATGCATAATTTAGACAGAAATTAGTTTATGTATTTATGTACACATTTTTACACTGACCTGAATTCATAAAGGCCCCTGATTTGAGCAAACTAAAAAACTGCTATTTTGGATTCACACATATTTATGCACTGCAACCTGTATAAGAGGTGATATATCAGATGATGTAACTTTTAATGGGTAGACAAAATACCCTTCAATTTTCCCACTCAAATAGATATCAACTTGATTTCCAATCTCTAATTTATCTCTTTCTATATATATATTTACTTTTGGAGGGGGATTGTAAATATAGAAGTATTTAGGCGTACTCAGAGGGTTAAATTTTTTCTGCTGACACCAGCATACTTAGGTCACGTAAAAAAAGAAAAAAAAGAGAAAAAAAAAGAAGAGAGAAGTAAAGAGAGAGAAAGAAAAGCCCGGATTTAGTTATCAAATATTGAACTAAACCATTTCATTAATGCATGCAGCTGACTGCATCTCAAGGATGCCAAAAAGAAAATAAAAATAAAATCAATTTACACAACTTTCAAATACATACAACTTCATTTTAAGTCTTTTTTTATTTACCTTCATATTTTACCAGTGACCTCTTCACTCAGCATTGCACAGTTAGAAAATTATCAATTGTCATAATTTTCTCTGTTTTCCTTTGTGAACTAAAAATGCAGAAAATGAATGTCTCTAGGGCCAAATGAGTGCTCCCCAGAGGAAAACTCCAAATGATGTGCCAAAACTAAACAGTAGTTTTTTGGCATCTATGTGCAGTTAGTTCTTCGTTAATTACTTGCAGTTCTTTCTTTTTCCTTAAGAAATGTTAGTCAGAAGGCTTGAAAAAAAGGACAGGAGATAAAGAGATGAGAGACAGAGTTTTTGTCCTTGGCCATTGCTAAGGTTTCTCAAGTTCACTAACATACATAAGATGGTCCTCAGGGGATTTACCATGGGTCTTACTCAGATGGAGCTTGACAGCGTGCTTGCTGGCAAAAGTCCGGTTACACAGTTTACACTGATATGAGGTGCCATTTGCCTCCTCGTCTGGGGAAGGGGAGGGAGAAAGAGAATGAGGACTGGGGTTGGGGATCGAATGGGCCAAAGAATGCACTTGGGCTGAAAGCAGTTTCTCAGAGAGCCCCTTGGTGTGGCGTGAGATCTGGCTAATAAGATGCTCTCCAGATAACTTGGCCAGGTCCCTGAGCCGGAAGCCCAGATGTGATTCAAGATGGCTGACATAGGTAGAGGGGGAACGGATTTGTGATGCACAGTCACTGCAGAAGAAGACTGGGTGGCCAGAGTCTAGATTTTTCAAGAACTTTGTGCCACCTGTCCGCCTCAGCTGGTATTTGACGTTGGCCAGCCAGTGACTGATGGTGGTCATTGAGAGCCCAGTAAAGCGAGAAATATGCATTCGCTCCTGTGGACTGAGGTCCGACATAATGTACTTGCCATCGCCTGTTTGCCGCAAACTGGAGGCAAACTGTGCCTGAAGGATAAGTAGATGCTGAGGATTCCAGTTGGATTGCCGGCCCTTCCGTTTTTGAGCGGGGAGATTTCCTCTGATTCCTCTGGAGTCGATCCATCTATATCCGAGCGCTCTGAAAGACTCGTCGGTGTTGAGGATTTAGACGCATGGCTCTCTGTTAGGTTGCGCAGCATATCAGAGATGTCGGAAAGGGCATTCTCTCGCAGAGGTGAGTTGGACATGAAGGAAACCACAGCAGATGAGGCTTTGGCCATGGTGATGGTTGATGATGGTGAAATTGAGGTGGGAGTGGAGGTGGAGGAGGACAGGGCAGCAGATCCCAAAGAGTTGCTCTTATCGCTCTTGCCTTTGGTCAGATCAATAGGCTGGTCATTGTTGATGTGGTAGAAATAGCGGTCTAGGTGCTCATTGTTCTTTTTGGTCTGAGATGGAGTGGATGCAGCTACAGCTGCCTTCTCTGCCAGGCTGTTGCTCATCTTGAAGAGCATGCTCATGGGATCAAGAGATGGCAGGGCAGGTTTGGCAGCTTTGCCTAGGTGAACATTCATGACAGACTGAAGCGCACTTAAAGGGTTGACAAATGGCTGCTCTGGAGGATGGTCAGTTATAATAGCAGTGCTGCTGCATAAGGTAGACACAGAGGTTTTGACAGCATGGTCAGTGCCATTCTCCAGAGACTCTTTTGTGAGAGCATCACCATTTGAATCTTTGTGAGTATTTCCACCCCCATTAGTCTCAGGGGTTTTGGCTCCTCTCCTTTCCTTGGGGGACTCCCCTCTGGCAGATTCGCCTGCATCGCTACTGCAAGGAGAAGGTGTGGTTCGTCTAAGTGGGGAGGCCCTGGCTCCAGGATCCCTCATTTTCTCCTCTACTTTGGCCACTTTTTCTGTGACTTTTTTAACTAGCTCCTCCATGGCATGGAAGTTGTTTTTGGGCAAAGGAGATGTTTGGCAGCTAGGTGGAGAAACAAGAGGTTGGCTTTTGGTAGGAGACAGAATCTCTTCTCCAGAAAACATATACTTCAGGGGAGAACTTTTCCCTGAGTTGCGCAGGGACAGTTTCATAATGTTTGGAAGCTGGTAGGCAGCGTGAATACTGGGGTAGCCTCCCCAGCTGGGTGTGCCATTCTGTGCTTTGTTGATGGCAGATGTTACTGTATTCTCGAGAGACTTCAATATGTCAAACCCCCCCTTAGGGCTTTCTTCAAGATCTTTCTCAGTCAAATATGGATATTTGGATGAAACTTCAAACTTCTCGTCGGTTTCGCTTTCTGTTGCCTTCTTGTCTTTGCTATTATTTGTCTCCTTGGTACACTCCACTTCCTTCTCCTCTTTTTTAATCTCCATGGGTGTGATGGCAGGAGAAATACAAGGGGGAGGAGGTGCAGGTGGTGGTGGAGAAAATGCGGTGGCAGCCAGTGGCACTGACTGTACCTTTTCTTCATTGGTAGGTATTGTGTTAGGAGCCGTTATGGACATCGACTCCATGATAGGTTTGCCTTTCTTAATGGCAGAGTTAGTGACCTTGATGAAGTGTCCCGTGACCATCATATGGGCCGTCAGCTCCTGCAGTGTGTCATGCGAGCTACCACACTCCATGCATTTCAGGATCTGGGATTTCCGTGACTCAAACTGCCACGCATAACTAGCACCGTTCTGGTGTCCATACCGATTGTTGGGTGTGATGTAGGGATTTGGGGTCTTTTGCAGAAGGTCATTGGTGTCAGATAAAGAAGGCTTGGGGGTGCCGCCATTGGAATCTGGTGAGCTGGGGAGTTCTAGCTCAATAGGGGCTCTTTTACGAGCTGAGGAGATAATCTTGGCTGCCACAGGAGTTACAGGTTCCTTGAGAGGCACTTTCTGGTAGTGTTTCGTCTTGATCATGTGAACACTAAGGTCCTGCAGTGACTCAAAGGAATGTCCACAGTACATGCACTTAAGAACTTTCTGGGCATCCTCTTTACCTTCCATCTCCAGGAGGGAACGCTTGCGAGGCTTTGACCAGCGCTTGGTACCTTCACTGTCTGTCTCATGGTTGTCATCCCGGTAATGGCCCGTCTCGTTCATGTGCACCGTGAGATCAACCAGAGTATCATAGGCGGCACTGCAGTCTTTGCACCGGAACTTGCTTGCACCAGTGAAGATGGAGCCATACAGTTTGGTGCTCTGCCGATAAAGCTGCACAGTACTGAAAAGGTTTGGCTCAGAGGCTGGGTTCATCAGTCTACTCTGGTTCTGTGAAACATTCTGCAAAGTCTTTGCAATGGCTGTCTGGTGCCAGTCGTAACCACCACTACCACAGCTACTGCTGCTGCTACTACTGCTGCTGCTACTACTGTGGCTACGTGGGGGCTTTTCTGCTGGTTGCTGAGACACATTCAAGTTCAGCGATGACCAGTAAGAGTTGGTCAGGAAACTAGTGTAGATAGCTTTCATCTGCTCCAGGCTGTCTGGCCCTAATTGCGTCATCTCCTCACTGATTGGTGTGGCTGTTGTCGTCATCATCATTGACGAAGTTGAAGAAAGAGAGGTGAGAGGCTCCTTGGCTGAGATATCTTCTTCGTTCTTCACTGAGGCACTCTCAAAGTCTGACATGCGGTCACTGGATTCACTCAGGTGTGACTCGCTGTCCATCTCATGGCTGGAGAAATCGGCCGGTGGAGAGTCATGAAAGCCTGGCCTGTCTTTAAGGAGCAAGTCTTTGTCCTGGCACACATACTTCATGGCAGGTTCCTCTTCCAATGCTGAATCCTCTCCCTCAACATCCTCATCGAGTAAGGCACCCTCCTTTAGCTCTTCTGGCACATATGCTACAGGTAAAACAAAGAAACAAGAAGAAAATATGTTATCACATTGTCCAAATGAAGATTGAACACACTGCATTGCATGGTGGATAGACAGCTGATGAAATGTCAAGCATCAGTGTGTTTTCTCCAGTAGTGAAAAATAATCGGTCAGAATGTTTTATATTATAAAGTGTTGCAGTAATTCTTTTTCTGCTTTCCAATTGCATTACATTGCCACATGGAATGAAGTTATGTTTCTCTTTTTTTACTTTCTGAGAAGAAAGTGCAGCAAGAATAAAGAGACGTTAAAAGAACGGAAAAAATGACTCTTCAAACCGAAGTTGCCACCTTATTCTTCTCAAGGGGCAACAGCTTGAAATTAAAACTAAATTTGAAATTAATGAAGCACATTCTGGAGGTGGCATTCGTTTCTAAAGTAATAAATTACTTGTATCAACCTCAGAGACAGCAGTTCCTGTCTGTCAATTAATATGTCTTACGCTTCTTCAGCAGCGCCTAATGCATTCTCAAACAGACACACACACCATTTAAATTAAGAAAGCATTCTCACTCATTACACAGCAAATGATTGCCTGCATGTAAATAAAAAATATTCTATGTATGTACAAAGTTTGCTACATAAAAATCCCTGCATCAAACACATTTGTGTCACTTAAGATTATAAAGCTGAAAGTTATCATTTACAGTTAAGCCCGGAGAACGCAAATGCTCACGAAAAACATGGTCATGTTTTGTGCACACCAGTCTGAAAGAAAAGAAAATATACTTTTTAATTCCAGTGATGCAGAATGAAAGACGGAAAAAGAGAAAGAGACAGAGAGAAATGTGATGCATTGAAATAATTCCATGCATTCCTAACTGTGTCAGTTTATCACGCTTTTGACCAGGTATGTAAACAATGGAGAAAGAGGACACTCTATTGGACACACTGGTTTTCTGTGAACACATTCAATCATGTCTAAATACCACAAAAGTCAAACTAGTCATGCTAAAACTTCAACACACAGCATTTAGATTTAATTCTAAATACAAACTAAAATTGTATAAAATGGACATTCATGGGTTTCCTCAACAAAGACTGCATATAATTAGAGTCATTAGAATTTATGAATCATCCCCTTAAAAACATTTTTCATTTTCAGATTTCATTTAATCTTAACAAGACAACACTGCTGCGATGCTTGTGTATGATGGTTGTGTAACAACCACAAAAAAGTAAAAAAGAATGCCATAAACATGAGGACAGAAATTGTGTAGCCCTCGGCAGAATGATGTCAAGGGACTCGCACAAACCCTTTTTTAGTTTGTAGTTGTAATGTGCTTATCTGGCTTCAGGTATTCTGTGCTGTTGCAATAACCCTTAACAGGACTGAATTGTTTTTTGTAAGGTAGTCATATTATTATTATTTATAATGAATCATTTTAATTAAAAGAAAAATATAAACTGATAAATAAAAAAAAAATAATAGGATTTAGGCCACAGATATCAAATGGTCAGCTATTTCATTTCTGAATATTACTAATTTCTCTCTCTCTCTCTCTGTGTGTGTGTGTGTGTGTGTGAGAGAAAATGTTTGAATCTGAAATTAAGGGGACAATATTAAGAAACTAAACAAGTAGTTTCAACAGAACTTTATTCCAAGTAGGCAGAAGAACAAAGGAAAAAAAGCATTCAATAGTGATTTTTTACAGCATTATTATTAGGATCCATCTTCTCACACACATCACAGTCAGTCTGTGAAATCAAATCACCCCCTACACAAATCACAACCAACTGTGATCGTGCAGCACACACAAACTCACATGCACACGCTTACACACAGCCATCTGTTCTGAATCAGCCAAAACGACAGCTGTTTAAGAGAACAATGCCTTCGTTCAGGAAGCAGGAGAAGCTGAGCTTTACATCAAGGCCAAATAGCAAGGTAAAACCCCAGTTCCTTCAAATACATACACTTTAAACCTCCTCTCAATGATTACAACACACATACACACGCACACACACACACACACACACACAGGCACATGTGCATGCATGCACACACAGAAAGATGGAGATTTTAGCATGA
This sequence comes from Pimephales promelas, assembly GCF_016745375.1. The sequence continues at coordinate 20,496,126 of NW_024121111.1, forward strand.
CATTTTTAGCTGCCACTAAACCACTATATGTAAAATGTAAGGTCAACCTTGAACATAATTACACAAAATGATTAGCTGGTAATTAAAGTTAAAAAAGGAGGGTGAGTGTGCCGATGGAGAGAGGGAGGGAGAGAGTTTGCTCATCACTTCAAGTACAAGCAAACCTGTCTCACTGTAACCTTGACCTGAACTTGACTATATGTAGAGCACAAAGTGAGTATTGCCAGTGAGTAGGCTTATACGCCTTGCAGCAAATTTGAGAAGTGTGTACGTTTCTCTATATTATTATTATTTATTTATTTTTTCTCAAAATTCATTATTGATTTGATTTTATTTGACCACTTAAATATAAAAAAAATATGAAAAACAGTAAGAAACTGTTTCATACATTAAACAGCCGTAAGCCCCAAGGTAACATGAGAAGAGGGATGGAGAAAGACGAGTAGAAAGCAGAGGCAGGGCAAAACGAGAGAGAGACCCAACAATCTGCGACACACATCCTGGCTGTATTCCAGGTTCCTAAGCCCCCAGTGTACCTACAAGTCTATGTGATCTGGCTGGGAACAATATTGAGATTTCATCCCTGGACCTTCAGAAGCCAGTGCTGTGGTCCAGGCCTACCCACACCACACAGGTGCTGTTTTAATTAGAAAACAGGATGCTTGGATCCAAGAGTGGCAAGGTGGGGGTAAAATGAGAATGACCTCCCAATGATTTGGCATCAGATTGGAAAAAGAGCTTGATCTAATTTACACTCAGACATCCAGGGAGATGACCAGCAGAGAATGCTGTTTTCTAAGGGAGTGGAGAGTGTAACCTTGCAAATTTAAAGGGACGTCTGGGTCTGGACTATTAGAGCACATACTGTCTTTAAAAAATATCAGAGTAAGTGGAAAACCCTAATACATACAAAAGTGATAAAACAAATCCACAAGCCCTTTTCTCAAATGAAAAAGATTAAATGTTAAAGGGTTAGTTCACCCAAAAATTTAAATTCTGTGAGTATTTACTCACCCTCATGTTGTTCCAAACCTCTATGTGTTTGTTTGTTCTGCTGAACACAAAGGACGATATTTGGAAGAATATTTTAATCAAACAGATCTCATTCCCCATTGACTACCAATGGGGAATGAGATCTGTTTGATTAAAACATTCTTCCAAATATCTTCCTTTGTGTATAGGCAGAACAAATAAACACATAGAGGTTTGGAACAACATGAGGGTGAGTAAATACTGACAGAATTTTCATTTTTGGGTGAACTAACCCTTTAACTATGCAAATACGACTCTTTTTCACAACCACGTGTGACTGTTTGATTTCAAGAACTAATGAACACTTTTTAATTAAAATAAAAATGTCTACTGTCAACCAAAAGTAAAAGTAAAATGTATTGAATGTGACAAAATCTCTTTACTCTGTCCACTAGGATCTAGGAATAAATGTGGGTTTTCTAAATGGCCAGTATACTGTATAACACAGTCAGTAAATCAGTAACATTGTAAAATATTTAAAAAAATTTGTCCTATTTGAATATATTTTGCATTTAATTTTGAGCAGCCATTACTCCAGTCTTCAGTTGTGCTGTTTAATATTTGTGGAAACTTTTTTTTACAAGTAAAACAATGTAGATACAAAATGCAAAGAGCATTTACTGTTACTGCTGACCAATTGCATCCTTGTTGAATGAAAGCATGAAAAAAAAAAAAAAAACCTTTTGCTTTTGGTGCATCCTATACATAATAATGTAGATCATGCATGTGAATCAAGTTAACACCCCTCATGGTGCTTCCATTTGTTCTTGTTTGGAATTGCACCTCATTTATACAGACACAAGTTGAAGTCGGCAGCTCGGTCCAATACTTCTGGGTGTGCGAATGAGCTAGAGAGAGTGAAAGAGTAAGTAGTTGGTAATTAAAGCTGCTATATATAGCCCCTAAAGCCCACATTTATAATGGGAGGTATCTCTCTCTAATATGCCACTATCTGCAATGTGATATCATTAGGAGGAAAATGGTTTGTAGCCTTAAGCAGACAGGCTGTCTGTGTGCGGCTGGAGAATATGAGATAGCACCAATCCACTTCTCTTCTCCTCTTTCCTCTCGTCCTCCGCCCTCGCTCCTTTCCTCACCTCCCCTCCATCTCTCCTCGGCTATCCTGACCCGCGTTAATGAAGTTAATTGAATCTGAGATCAATAATGCTTAATTATTGCAATTTGACGTGCACAGACAAATTGGTGGGGAGGCCAGACGTGTATGCATGCATGTGTATGCTAGAGGAGATCTAAGTGTGTGTCCAGCACCGGGGTGGGCGAGAGGGCACGGCTGGACAGCAGAGGAAGAGAGAGAAGGATGGACGAAGCAGACAGGCGTGCCATCGATTCCAGAGAGACGCCCCATCGACCAGGCCTACTGACTGATGGAGGCCCTGCTCCAAGGCTAGCTGGAGAGAAAGAGAGCTCACCGAGACCACTTTCCCCAGCCTGGCCTGCCCTGCCCTGCCCACAAACAGCACATTGAGATGGATTGAGTGGACAGAGGAGCGTAACACAGAGAGAAAACCAGAAAGAAAATGGCAGACACAGATAAGAGGGTTCTACCTATGGAATCACTGGTGTTTTGTTTATAGAACGCATGGCTGTTACTAAGTGATGGTTACCATGGCTATAACTGTAACAAGTTTTGTTTCCCTGCATTGTCTCTGCAACCAGATGAATCAGAGGTATTTTAATTTATGAAAACATTAAATGAATATTCTGCATTATTTACAACTTAAATGTTTATGGACGACATCTGTGACTTTAATTGCAATGTTGATAGCTGCATATTTTAAATGTTTATTCGCTAGGCGTATACTGCCAGTGCATTGCTGTAATTTAAACACGTTTTGCGTTTATTGAAATTATTGACTGCAGTATCTGACAGCATGCCACAGATGCAGTACACGGACATTAAACTATGAAGAATATTCCCAAAAAATTACTTAAAGTAAATGTGAATTGTCATTTGCAGCCAATTTTGCTTCCACATTTCCAAGTGAAACAGGACATTGAATCGGGGGGAAAAAAAAAATAGAGTAGGATTTTAGATTTTAGCTATAAAAACTGATTGGATAGTAAAAACATACTATTACAAACTGTAATGCAGACAGACTGAATGATAGTTTGTTAAATACTGTATGAATGACTAGATTTTTTAAAACAAGCTAATTAAAAAAATAAAAATAACATGTACCATGAATCATTCCCAATTAGACCATGAACATGCATTAAGAAATTAAATTAAGTTCATTTTGATTATTTCATGCTAAATTTAAGAAAGAATCATAGCTACAGTGATATCAAAAACCTTGAAAAAAATATTAACAATGAATCACAGGCACTTAAAACCTTTAAAAAAAACTCTCATCTTTTGTTATAATAATGTGGAAATATGAGGTGGTGGAAGAGTGTAAAAGAGAGCGAGAGAAAGAGCAAGCTGGTGTGGATTAAAGAAAAGAAACAGGGCTGGAGGTGCATCGGCGCTGGCAGAACTGAGAGAGAGAGCTGGTAAACACAGACGCTAGCACGGCTAATCGCCCGCTCATGCCACTCAGCGGGAGAGCCCCTGACAGTGTGTGTATGTGTGTGTATGTTTACACACCCCCGCTCTCCCCCCCCTGCATGTGCACAGCAACCGGTAACCACGCTGGAGAACAGAACTTCCCCCTGCTGCCATAGCACCTCCACTGGAGTTAACACTCCTACACGGCATCAAGATTCGACAGCCTCGAACACACACGTGAGCGCTCAGTCATACAAATTATCCTGTGTGCAACACAATATCGTACAAACAAAAAGTTGATTTATATTCAGAAACTGGCTTGGTGCTGATGCAGGCATTTAGAAACCTCTGGCCTAAACCTCCGATGAGCGTGTTTTAGCAATGATTATTACAATAACTGCTCAACTGAAATATGCTTTATTCATTGACTTCAGTGATGTATATGGTTGTGTTGACAAAATCGCTCTGGAGCCGCAACCTCTCGAGACTCCTCCAATAAAAAGCTTACATGTGCTTTTTGGATCTATCTCTTTAGAAATTTGAACTGAGAGGTTAAAACAGCACAGCATGGACATTCTCAGGAGTAAAAACACGCTCCACCTCTTCCAAAATGCTATTAGTTACTGATGAACACTAACGTCCACCCTGAATGTCTCCTATGATTCTGGCTAATGCTACTTCTGAAGGTTTGCCCACAATTGCTCCTTTAAGAAGGCTCACATCATCAAATAATCATTTCCATGTGACATTAAGTGACTACTATTTCTAAAGAAGATGTACTGCATCGAAATGCAGTGAATAATTTCCACTCTTAAAAATCCCTGTGCCTTTATGTAATAACACGTAGAATTACTAATCAAGCTTCATCATTTCCACATAGGGCTACCTAAAGATCTAAAAGTATGTGGGTTGAAGGTTTACTGATATATTTATGTCTTAAATCATATTATGTATTGTATGAGTGAACTAATTACCTAATTTATTACTTTTTATTCAGTCACATTAAATGTAAATGTATATATATATATATATATATATATATATATATGAAGAGTTCAGATGCAAAAGCCTCTAAGTGCCATTTGAAATTTTCTTCTAGAATGATCATTTTTATCAAGCTTGTATATTTATGTTCAATAATTTCACTTAAATGGCAATGATTATTACCTATCAATTGTTATTTAAGTGAAATTACTGAACTTAAATATACAAGTTTGATAAAAATGATCATTAAAGAAGAAAATTTCAAATGGCATTTAGAGGCTTTTGCATCTGAACTCTCTCTCTCTATATATATATAATCTGCTTATTAGATGTGTTACTACATGAATGTTACTACATTTTTTTTTAGGTAAAATAGTTTTATAGTTTGGGGTCGGTAATATATTTTTTAATGTTTTTAAAGAAGTTTCTTATGCTCACCAAGACTGCATTTAAATAAAAAGAATATTATGAAATATTGCTAACACTTTACAATAACAATCATTAATTAACATTAGTTAACTACCTTAGTTAATAATGAACTGCACTTCTTCAGCATTTATTAATCTATAGTTAATATTATAGTTAACTGGACATGAACAAACAATGAACAGCTGTATTTTTATTTACTAACATTAACAAAGATTAATAAATACTGTAACACATGTACTGCTCACTGTTAGGTCATGTTAGCTAATACACAAAGTAATGTTAACTAATAAACATTATTGTAAAGTGTTACCGAAATATTATTATCTAAAATAACTTTTATTTTATTTAAAAAAAGTAATTTATTCCTGTGATGCAAAGCTGAATTTTCAGCATCATTACTCAAGTCTTCAGTGCCACACAATCCTTCAGAAATCATTCTAATGTGCTGATTTGGTGCTCAAAAAACATTTCCTATTATTATCAAAGTTGAAAACATTTGTGCTACTTAATATTTTTCTAAAAAAAAAAAAACATGATGTGTAACACCGCGTCTACGCCGGACACGAGTGGTGCGACAAGACAAAGGACGTTAGAATCCATTATAATCAGTGATGTTGTCTACACTGGATTTGACATAAGGCAAATCCCCTTTGTCACGTCCAGAGTAGATAACCTTTAGCTGTTGCGGAGCAACGTGAGCGACAATGGTTGCATCCCGTGTAGACAAGGTGTAACTAACTCCATCAGGTCTGTGATCTATATTTCAGGATGTCACACTAGAAATCAGTGGTTACTAAGGCTGTTCTCTGAGCGATGAGTAAACGTTCTTGAGGACAGACAGAAATCTGTGACTGCAGCAGGTGTTTCCTGTACAGAAAAGAAATGCTGAATTTACTGCTCACCTGTGCAGATAAGATTAGATCAAATTTATAGAATTTGTACATTTGTCCATATCGTAAATACACATAAATATTCTTTACTGATTTTATTTATTTATTTATTGGACTGGTTGAATATATTGTAAACATGGGCCCAGATATAAACTCTAGTTAGTTAATAATCAGTCAAATGTGTGTGTGGCTCCTCTGTTGTCTGAAAGAGCTCTCAAACAGACACCACAGACAATTATAAAGCAGGAGGAAGATGATCTCCAGCAAATGATCCACCCGCCTTCCTTTGTTATTCAGATGGGCTCCACTTGGAGAAGTCACATTCCTAAAGCACGGGGCAACCGGAGGTCAGACACATCTACACAAACACTAGGAACTCCCAAGAGGCCGAAAGAGAGCCGGAGAGAGGGAGGGGCGATTGTCTTTGAATGAGTTTACATGTTTACTGAGAATCTCTCGGTTTTTGTCGGTGACTTGTGTTGTTCCTCTTCCTCTTTCCGTAATCCCTCCCATAATGTGTCTTTCCCTCCCTCTCTCTCTCTCTCTCTCTCTCCCACTCAGAATCACAGCAGTGTGTCAGTCTCCCATTAGAGAGGGTTGCTGGGTAATGGGAGAGAACAGATCTGCCTTGCTGTGATCCCCAGGGCCTCACTCGGCACGACTACCACACACACACACACACTCACAAAACACATATTAACACCACAATATAAACATGGTTATGTGTCTGCAGGAAGAAGGAAAAAAAAACATGCAAAGAAAACAAAACGTGACAAAAAATATTTTTAAAAATCGACTAGGCTATTGGCCTCTGAATGACTACTTATCGGTCTGAAAAGGATAGTTCATTCAAAAATGAAAATTCTGTCATGATTTACATTCTTTCTTCTATGGAACACAACGTAAAATATTCCGATAAATGTCTCAATGCAATGTGCATGGTCTATACAAAAGAAGTCAGTTTTAACCAAAAACAGTTGAAGATTCTTCAAAATGTCTTCTGTTATTCTCCTCAGAAGAACGGCCGTCATACAGATTTGGAGTAAATGATGACATCATTTTTGGATGAACTATCCAAAAATGATAAACATCTTGTTAGAGGGCATTTACATAATACAAGTCCTTGCATTTGAAATAGTTAGACTACTTTTAATTAAACATGCAATGACGGGACGCTCAGCGCAACTGTAGCGGTGCTGCTTGAATGCGTCATGTTCCTAGCATGCTAATTAAAGCACCGGTGCTAAAAACATCAAAATAAATATATCCAAAGCCCTAAGAAAATACCCTCAACCTCACTTATGGACAAGTCATCCAACAAGCGACAATTGTGACCCATCCCTCCCACAAACACACAAAGACGGAAAATAGACAAAATCTCTGATTTGAAACAAAAAAAGTCACTGTGTCTCTCCCACGTACACAAGCCCTGAACTTGGCAGATGCGTTAGGCAGCAAAATAATAGGCATTTTCCAACCCATAATGCAGAGTGTTAGCCAGTGGCAGTCCACTGATTTAGGTACTACGACGAGACGTCAATCTGAAGGCCTTGGAAGAGATAGAGCGAGAAGGAGGGGGATGTAGATGCACAGAGTGGGCCTGCAAAGCAAAGATGAGCGAGATAGAGAGAGCGAGATGCTCCTAATGGGAGACATGCAGTCATCTAGTCGCTGACTCCCTCCATTCAGCGTGTCACTGGGTATCCATTACCTGCCACTCTCCTCTGATCTCTTTGGACAGCTCTGATCAAAAGATGTCATTTGACCTACTCGCCCGCTCGTGCCGGCCTGCCGGGGTACGTGGCCCGCGAGCGCGAGGCTGCCTCGCCCGTAAATAAAACGACATCATCGCTTCAGCGTCCCGTCATGTTCCCGGGCCGATTATGATAATAGTGGATCTGTCAGCACGTAAACGGACAGGGCAGCCGCGGCGCTAATGCGCAGGATATAGCCTCTCTGCCTCCACCGCCTTAGTTCCTGCTTCGCTCTTTATTGGGTCGACTTTTCCCTCTCTCTCTTCTGCTCCACTCATTGGATGGCACCTGAGAAGCAAGCCCCGCTTGTTGAGGATGTCAGGGTTAATCTGTTAGCATCAAGCTGGGGCCGCGGAGGCAAACAGAAAGAGATTTGCCTTATTCTGATTTGGAGGGAGACAGGGCAGAGGGTGTAGATGAGCTGGGAGGGGACTGATTGTCTATGATATTGCTCGCGCCGCGCTTCGAGAGGTCCTGCTCGGGCTGCGGGCAAACATGGAAACAGACACATAATCTAAACAAAACCAGACGTAGAAACAACACGCCGGCGCACGAGCACATCATAGAAGATGAAAAAAAAATTACACACAATACCACAAGAGGAGACAGACACAAAACGCTTGGGCTCGGTGGAGGCGGGATTGTAAAAGACAGGCGAACGTGCAGGGTTTTAGAGGCGAGAAAAACGGCGCACAATAAAGCGAGAAAACAACACTGCTCGGAGGCAATTTAGACTGCAAAACACAAACCATTAAGTTTGTGCATTATCTTTTAATTTAATCTGGAATGATTTATAATCCATCACGCAAGGCTTCAACCATATCCAATTATTCTCTGTGCCTTGATTGACAACAAAGGTGATTTATTAAGCTAATAAAAAGTGATGTGCACCCAGCCCCCCTCCTTCCCCCCTCGACACTCCCCACCCCCCTGTGAAAATAGCCAGTGAGAGAGACATTCTGCTTAACAGGGGTGTAGCGGTTCACTGCCGCCCTTGGCCAAGGGGCTGGGGTCACGTTTGTCGCTCTGGAAGTGTAGTTAGAGAGTAGATCTGAGACAGGACATTGTGGTTTTTTTAATGACTTCATTTTATCTATATTTCAAGGTGTAGTACCCCTATCGATGCATGACAGGAAATTAACAGCAGCCTGATTCTTGTGAAGTACTATTAACATACTATTTGTTTATCTCAAATGACCAGAAAATGACAGAAATGCATATTCAGAGGGAGAGAAAGATACTCTCTGGGTTTTGGCAAAGAGAAATGACATTATGTCTTGGATTCGTTCATTTTGGATATATACAGTATGTGTCATCTTGTCGCAGCTGCTAAGGGCTAATGTTGTGCTTTGGGTATTATTTCTGATTATTAATGAAAAGCAGAGGACAAGAATGCTGTTTTTCTTCGGGACGCTCATAAATGATATTAAAACTGTGCCAACAACAGGGCCAGCCACCTAATGAGCTTTTAACCCTGTGAGTCGCATTTGCCTTGTTTTTAATTTTAGACCTATAGAGCTTCGAGGTCACATTCACACAGCTGTGTGTGGAAGAAGTAGAGCAAAGAACCCATACAACACACATTACCTCTTTTCACTGAAAATAAAAGATGTGGCTTTAGGGCACGGAGGAGTTTGTGTGCCGATTCCTTCAACTGTACAGTATATTGTCACGTGAACTGTCGATCGCACGTGTGTGTGTGCATGCACGTGTTCTGAATGGCTCATAAACCACAGGAGGACACATTAATGTCCACAATGTTCAGCCTGCCCTGGTAAACACACAACCCCCTCAACTAATGATGCAATAAGAAAACAAGCCATCACAGCCCCTCCGCAGAGAGAGACACACATACACACACCCGCTGCAGCCGACAACAGATTTAAGATCTTAATATCACATACTTATTAAGGGTGGGGAAATATGTTGGTGGTCTACCAAAGAAGCATTTACTTTCTTCTCCACAAAATTCTCAGAAATCTCCGGGAATAGCCAGAGGACAACAACAGAAACACAAAGATAAGATACTAAAAGGTAAAGAGTCACTGAATGGATGACTACTAATATTGTAAATGGCACATTTTCCTTAGCATGTGTGAAAGTGAGGCTTGAAACTGGATTCTTTTGTCCAGATAAGTAGACACGGCTCTGGCAGTACATTCTCTCAGCTCATAAAACTGGGGCCCAGGGCAGAGGACCCTGTTCACTCTCTTTACAGGCTTCCTCTGTTAACGAGAGAACGGCTCTCGCTATAACTGTCCCGGCACAGCCGCGGACCTTTGCTTTGTGACGTTTAAAAATGTTGCCTGGCTACACTAGGTCACTGTGATGCTATAGAGCCATTATTCAATTATTTATATATATATATATATATATACACATTTCCATTTATTCATTTAGCTGACGCTTTTATCCAAAGCGACTTACAATTGCTATATATGTCAGAGGTCGCACGCCTCTGGAGCAACTAGGGGTTAAGTGTCTTGCTCAGGGACACATTGGTGTCTCACAGTGGATTCGAACTCGGGTCTCTCACACCAAAGGGACGTGTCTTATCCACTGCACCATCATCACCCCCACTGTGTGTATATGTGTAAATATATACACACACATTCAGAACAAGAGAAAAATCTATATTATATACGTAGAAGAAAGTTGTCTGGAAACTCGCTTGTGTGCTACGTGCCGAAGTTAAATACAATAGGATGTAAACAGGATGTGCAATTAAGACACCACCAATCCAGACAGTTGGACTGCTACATAACACACACACACACACACACACACACACACACACAAATATACATGCAAAACAAAATACAGAACAAGTAATTTTAAACAATGATATCTAAATCATCAAAATAAACAAGCAGATTCTATAAGGTCTCATCCCATTCTGTATAATCATGTATGTTTTTCCTTAAAGCAGAAAATTATTGCATGCTTTTAAACGGCATATCACTTAAAATCAAGAAGAAAATAAATAAATCTGAAAATAAACCGTTTCCAAAATAAAAGTGGATTTCACTGAATAAAATCTGAGGATCATTTGTAATATTAATTTGTATGTATTTTATATAAATTATAGTTCAAAAAACAGCCACTATCACTAAAAACAACATTATAATATATATATATATTTTTTTAAATTAAGTTTCAAAAAAATACAATAAACTCTGGGATCTGTTTTAGTGATAAGAAACCAAAGTGCAGCATATTAATCAATTTGCAGAACTATTCGATGAGGTTTGTTTCCCTCTGTGTCAGATTGCGTCCTGAATATTTTCAGCTTAATTTGATATTTCAAAACCTGAGCTCTTATTTGGAATAAAACTTTGATTATTATGTTTGTCGTTCTATGATTTATTGCACGACTGAAATTAAAATGCAACTCTAGATCTTTTAAAATGGCATTCACTCTAAAAGGGCATTCATTTACTTTGATATTGCATTACAGACAAGTTATTCCTAAAATCACAGTGAATGATGGATAGCTAGTACTCTATAGCCATCAACACCTCTTAGTGGGGGCCACGCTCTGATTGGTCGAGTGCCGCAGGGCCCTCTCCTCCCCTCCCCATTGAGTCCTAGGGGCCGCAGGGCCACTGATCTGGGCTGGGAACTGATAGAGTATCCATTTCAAAGGCCTGGCCTGTTCCACGGCTCTAAAAGGGGGGGGATGAAATATAGCAGGAAGAGGGACGCCACATTTAATTATCTCATTATCACACAACGACAAACGAACACAAATGAAACAGGCCAAAGAGTGATCATAGAAACGCAGAGCGTTAAAACCACCCTTCTGTCTACATGTGAGTGTGTGTGAGAAAGTGCGTCAAACCTCAAAGAACTAAAGGCTTGTATTTAGATGTTTAGATGTACAAGCTCCTTTAAACTGCCATTTAAACACACGCACACACACACACAACACACACCCTCAGGGCTTATGCTTGGGAAGATCATTAACCTCTCCATACCCAATTAAAGTGAGAGTCTGTGTGAGCGAGTGTGTGTAAGAGTAAACGTTTGCTTCCATATGTGTATGTGAAATATTGGATCTTCTCCTCAGTGTGATTAATTTACAAAACATTCACATCAAGAACACAGTGAATAAAATGTGCGCGCACACACACACATAGACACACACACACACACAAGCTAATCAGTGTGTCTGTTGTGAATGCAGTAAGGATGAGGAAGAGTTACCACCTAGCATTGTGTTTGCAGGATGGAACTCCACAGGGGAGCACAAAAAACCGAGCCACGGCCATGAACCTCACAATAGCAACACAATACAATCAATACGACACACACTCTGCACAACTCACGGCTACAAAAAAAACAAAACAAAAAAAAACACGTTTCTTGCAATAACCTGCAGCTCAGACACAGCTGCACACTACAGAATCACAGTGTCGCCTTATGAAATACAATAATAAATTCACTGAATGCTGAAAATGTATGGTCGCGGTCTCCAGAAATGATCTGAGGCACTAGTAACAGTTCAGACACACACACAAAACACCTCCCTCACCTAACGAGAGGATGAGGAACTCGAGATGTTCTGAAACACCTGCAACTTACTCAAAAAAAAAAAAACATTGAGAATTGAGACTGTTCTGCTCAAAGTCAATATTAAGGATTTAAGAGGACTTTTATTAATTTTAGTTTATGTATATGACTGCAAAGGGGGACAGGAAGCGCAGGATCAGGATATGACGCATGCTGGAATCGAACTGGAGTTGCTTGCATATGTCACTGCATGTGTGCTAAATGCTTGCCCTTTGATGTTTGGACTAATTTTTATCATTTTAAATGTAGTTTTGCTGTAATAATCCACTGGTCGAGATCACATAATGTATCATTATCACAATAACTTTCCAAATATGTCACAGCCTTCCACTCCAGTGGAATAAAAACCCTGCAAGACAAAGACAGACAGCATGAACACTCCCTTCTTCCTGAACAAATCTTTGTGTGAGTATGTGTGTGTATCAGGGAAGATAAAAAAAGACTCTAAAGTTTGCCAATTTTTGCTTGATACCATCTTCTCCCTAGTCTCGTGGTTTTTTCCACTACCACTTCTACTCTCTCCTCTCTTGCAGCACCTCCAAACAATAAATAAAGCATGTGTGTATGTGTGTGTGAGCGCGGGCTCTGTTGATAATCTTCCAGAGCTGCAGCTTATCTGCATTGTAGAGAGGTGCGAGGCAGACAGTCCCTATCGCAGGTATTAATGTAGCGCAGTTCCCTGTGTCACGATGGAGAGATAAGCAAACACACAGCAGTCCCAAACACTCCACACACACACACACAAAACATAGCCAGAGGTATAACAGATTGTTTCCCCCCCTAGCCTACAATAGAAACACAACTAACAGAGGAATGGTGAAAAATTGAGAGCAGCTTTAATACTGAATCCAAAAACACACACACACACACACATATATATATATATATATATATATATATATATATATAATTTTTGCAGGAATAGTGTGTTAGGATGTTGAAAGAGTGATTTGGGAGTGTGTGTGGACACAATGGGACAGTTGTTTGTTCAGACCTCCTACCCAACTGTTACACTCATGTGCAGCATGTATGCAATTCAATTACACAGCCAAAATTTGATTCACTCAAAGCCTTCAGTTTGCATCAACACACACACACACACAAATACCTTTTGCTCAGATGTGCATGTGCACTTAACACGCTACGGTATAAGATACGCCATCAAGATGGCCAGCGTCATAACATTTGTGGTTTTACACGCACAGCTGGGAGCGCAGAGACGTACTCCGGCACACAAACTTTTCCCCTACTGAATTCCAGGGTTGGGTGACTGGATCGAGCCAGAGGAATTCATAAACAGTGAGGGCCTTATCAGCCGCGAGAGGGACATCCTCTCAAGCGCACAGCAGGAGTGTTGTGGACCGTGTCATCAAAAAGCGCCACAGACAGCTGCAGGAGTGGAGAAATTGCACTCATTAATTATTAGTTTTATTATTTTTTTAAATAACATATTTTTATAAGAAACAGTACAAGATCAAATATGCTTGTGGAAATATCACAGGGATAAAAATAAACACATTTAGATAAAAGTTATAAATAAATAATTCATAAAAAAACAATTCTAGTTTAATACTACTAATAATGCTAAAATAAATTTTCTTAATGTCAAAAAAAAAATGTAGCAGAAACATTGTATTCAGAATAAAGTTAATATTCATTCAAAGCCACTTTTGGAGACAGAATTATAATTTATAGCTCACAGATGCAATGGCACACAGGTACTTTGAGGCCATATCATATGAGGCCAAGTCAAGACAGAAAAATACCACAGCAGCCCCCCGAAATGATTTTTTATTTATTTATTTTTTTAGCAATCCAGTTGTACATAGCTAACCATGCCGGGGCCATTTTAGCATTTGGTTTCAGAGGCATTTGTTTTTAACATTAACGGGCCCCTGTCAAATTAGGTCTCTGTATTGGAGCGGACAAAATTTGCATCAGCAATCAGTCGTGAGAGTTGTAATGTTTGACTTCAGTGCGTAACTAGCAGCTATAGGGACTGACCCAGGACCAGGTCAATATATAACCTCACAGCGACTCAATAAATCACTTAAACCCATGTTTGACACAAGTGCAACAGCGAAGAGAGATTACGCTGATAAGCCATTTAACTACACATTTACTGAAGCCAGTGACTGAACTTACGATTGATTATGTACCGAGAGCAGAGCAGGGATGCTAGGAAAACATTTCAAACATTCAGAAGTGCCCTAACATACACTAGCACACAAATTACATTCGTCCCAAAGAAGAGCTGTTATGAATAAAAATCTTTTATCATCAAATGAGGAACTTAGTAACTCCGAATAATATATTCACCACAATATTGTTATTTAAACAAGAAATCCAGTGGAGAAAATGGTTTATTTTAATAGCCATGGGTAAATGCCTATTTTTGGATCATTTGGTGTAATTCAATACTTTACACGTTAAAGGTGCTTCATCTAATTTGACTATTTTATCCCAACCATAATATTATTCATAACAAATAAATGATAAGTCTCGCATCAGTGCTAAACAAAAGTCATCAATTACTCAAACTCATCAGTTACACACTGTTGCAACACTGCTCTGCAACTATGGACAACTAGTCTTAACCCTGTTTTGTGTCAAATGTTCACAGCTCTTCTTCGTTTACATTTTTTTCGCCATGTCCAGCTCTGCATTTTCTCATTATGTTTTGTGTCACTCTCATGTAAATAACGTAGAATGCCCACCAAGTGTCACATATACACACACCGCAGTATAAACAGTACAGCCAAATATATAACAGTTGACACCTTTTCATAATATCAAAGAAAATGCTCATCATATTAGTCTGCAGAGTAATAGTTTCATGTCAAACATATCAAACACTAATCATATATATATAGCCTGAACAACACCTTTTTTAGCAACCATCCTGTGAAAAAACAACTCTAACGCTCTCACAGACACTGAGTTAAGAGCCTTGACATTTTCATCTCTATAATTTTATCAGAAAGGTATGTTGAGGATGTGTGAGAGTAGTCGTGTCTATCTGAGGCATATTTGTGGAACGGGCCGGCGCAGTAAAGCTATTTTTTCTCCATTTACACAAAGGGCAAACCATGTCAGTGTGACGTCCATGAGTGCGTTATGCAGTGTTTTGACTGGACTCTTAGTCTGCACCTGTGTGAGAAGACTAGAGTGACTCTTTTATCTGATAATGACTAACCAAACACTACTTACAACATGCATCACGGCACTCCCTCGTGTTTTAACTAGCTTGTGGGAAAAGCACCATTTTAATATTTTAAACACCTCTATTCCCATTCTGAGCCAAAACATTGAAAGGATACGCAGGATGATTGCTGTGTGAATTCTGACATTTACAATAGACTTTGATATTAACGTCTCGATCGAGAACACTTTGGCTTGGGAGGTGATCACATTGTTCTGACTCTTATCGGTGTACGTAGAGTGAAATGATGGGAGAGAGAGAGAGAAAGAGAGAGAGACAGACAGACAGAGACAAAAAGACAGGCCCATGGGAGAGCTGCTGCTAGAGGCAACATGACCTCACATTACCTCAGAGACATGTAGGTGCAGGAGACACTGCTGTCTAACCAAGTGAACAGAGACACGGGCACAAACACTCCACACACCATGTTACTGCAAATTATTACATGGCTTAGTTTCCAGAATACTTGATTCTGATCTGTTGCAGGCATTCTGCGATCAGATATTTTTGGATAATTACAGCTAAACTATGATTGACTGTCTGACTATTTATTATCCATTTACAGCACACAAACAGCAAATATTTACACACAATGTTTTGCCTGCTATCTAACCCAAATAAATGGCGTGAATATAAGGCAAAAAAAGGTCAAAGGCATAAAAGAGTGATAAAGAAGGAGAATAAAATGGTTAGAAAACTAGTCTAAAACACATTCATATATATATATATATATATATATATATATATATATATAAAGGCCTAATAATTTTTAATTAAAAAATGTCACCAAGAAACCACAGAGAAATACATAAAATTATATATATATATATATATATATATATATATATTTTATTTTATTATTTTTTTTGTGTGTGACTATGATTGAAACATGACTATGATGTGAAGTAGGGTTGCCAAATGTACCGGTATTACCAGTCAATTAAAAAAAAAAGCTCAAAGCTTTCTATTTACATCTTGTTTTTACAAGCGTTGAGCATTAGCTGCATTTACATGGACCCTTATAATCGGATTGACGGCTCAATCGGACTAAAAAAAACCTTCATGTAAACACCTTAAGCGATCTGATTGAGCTCGATCTGACTAGATTTTCGATCGGATCGAAAGGGGTGGTTTCCTCCTTTTGTAATCCGACCGAGAGAACATAACACTTGATCAGATTGAAAACTGAAACTAAAAGGACTGCGCATGTGCAATGACGCTGAAATAGCGTAATGACGTATAACGCACATAACAAGCTGTTCTTCCTGTTGATAAAATATCATATAAATGAGTGCTCCATTATTAAAAAAAAATCTCATTTCACTCAGTGTCTGTGAAGTGAAGCAGGACAACGTCAACATCCCACCAGTGCTTGTTTTAGATTCTCATCCACACACGACTTTTGGCCACAGGGTTTTACTGCGTGATAAATGCAATCAGCACGGCAAAACGGTTCATGCTCGTCGTCTCCAAATCATGACCAGAGACGGATTAATATTAAGTCTATTGTTTAAAACAAATAAAGAACCAATAGAGGAGAATAGTTATGCGCGAACAGTGGCATGTTCGTGCAGTGTGCGCATGTCAAAAAATCAATTCCGATTTAAATCTTGTGGCATAAAACGGGCACATCAACCCCGTTTACTTTATTTATCATTCACATAAACACCTTGATCAGATTCATCAATCATACTGATTTCATTCCGATTGTGTACATGTAAACGTAGCTACTGTATGCGATCATGATCGTATCTATTGAGCATGAGAACGAAATGGCCTATCAGAGGTGCTAGTCAGAATCTGCTTAACACTGGTGAAAATGCATGAGGCACACACTTGCAAATCATTTCATTATAACCAACAAAGTGTAAACACAAAGTAAATAAAAGATTCAGTACAGTTAAGAGCTTTTTTATTATTATTACAGGAGTTTTCGAGAGCGTGTGGAATTCTCTGCTGTAGATATTGACTGATTATAAAGGGAGGGCTCTTCTCTTGATTTCTGTACCCATTCTCAATCTGAATACAAGTTAAGCTTTTAAAAGTACGTGCACTGCAAAGTTTCTAGATTGACAACTGTATATAAAATGTGTGTGACTGAATCCAAAACTGTGGTAATTGACAGTGATGATAACCCACGGACGAGACAAAATGGGACAAAATGTTTTAAAGTACTTAATTCAACAGTTTTTGGTCTGGTACCGAAATTGGTACCGACTACTGAAATATTGGTACTGTGACAGCGCTAATGTGAATGCTAAAGGTTTTAGTTGTTCATATTTTGTAACAGTAGCCTATAGAATTGATTACCTTTATTTAAAGAAAATGCACACACAGACACACACACACACACACACACACAGAGATAAAATGTAAGCAAAAACCCATTTGCCAAACTTAAATTGAATTCAAATGTTAATTTATGGTGTAACTTGTAACTAAAAACACAATAAAAACATTCTTTTAAGAACTTGAATACATGGAAGCGTCCACATCGTAGTCAATTAATTAACATTTTTTGGAATAAAAAAGATTTGGGCATTGACCCAAAACGCATGTGTGGTCACTCATTATTCTGGACTGTAGGGCTGTCTGTCTCTCGCTGTATTCGAATAACATCAGTGACTATAAGTGTGTGCACTGCACACGCATTTCAACAGAGACATCTTAAGCTAGAGTTAAAGAAGGCACACCGTGTAGGCCTGAGGCTTTGTGGGAAAGTCGCAGCGCATACACACACACACAGACACACACTGAGGCACACGGGAGAGCGAACGACATGGATTTGAAGAGGAACACTTTTAAGTAGCACGTTTGTAGCATTTGCTCGTATCAGAGCGAGGTACTCAACCCTTTCATGTGGTTCCTCTCTCTCTCTCTCTCTCTCTCTCTCTCTCTCTCTCTCCCCTCACTCACTCTCATCTCCTCCGCCAGCCCTTTTATTATTTCTCTCCCCTCTCTCTTTCTCCTCCGATCTCTTTTTAATTAATTACAACCTGGTCTAGTGACGGAGAGAGTAAGCTTTATCTTCCTCTGCCCCACTCTCTTACCGTGTCGAGAGAGTAAGACTGAGTTAAAAAGAGAGAGAGAGAGAGAGAGAGAGAGAGAGAGAGAGAGAGAGAGAGAGAGAGGACATGCCACACGCCAGTGCTTTCCTCCTGCTCCACTCTCTTCCCTACCCTCGTTCTTCCCTCTTCACTCTCTTCTCCGGCAACCCTGAGCAAGTGCTAGCAAGGGTCATATCTTTTTAATTATCTTTCTTGCCTTTGATTAATTATTCCGTCTGACAATAGCGTGTTTCTAATGCTTTTCACCTGCCCGTCTTGATTGACAGTGCCTCTGTCTGAGTCAAAGCAAACAGCTGCTGCCATGATTGCCTAGCAACCAGGAGGTGATGGATGAGACCCAGAGATGGATGGCCACAATAAATCATGTCTCCTGCTATAAAACTAGAAAAAAGAGAGAGAGAGAGAGAGAGAGAGAGAGAGAGAGAGAGGGAGAGTGAGGGAGGGAGAAAGGGGTACTAGGAAGGGGAAGAAATAGAGCATACAAAAACAAAACAACCTATTCTCTCCATCCTGTTCTTGCCTTTCCTCACGCCTCTATGTTTTTCGCATACTCTCTCTCTCTCTCTCTCTCTCTCTCTCTCTGGAATGGGTCTGAAACTCTCTTAACAGTTTGACCCGAGCTTTCAACCTCCCTAAGAAGGGTGCAGCTCAAAAGTGTGGTTTGCAGGGGCAGATGAAGCCCATAGGACTTTATAGAAGCAGACTGCTGAAACCCAAACACTCAAGGAGTTCGTCATAGGGTGGGGCCTGTCATGAGTTGGGACACGTTCTAGGTGCTGGAAAATTCAAGAACAATGAATCCAAGTACACCCAACACGTCCAAGGAGCCTGCAAAGCAAAATAATTCATCAAACCCATTTCAATGCGGCCGGGAGCATGATGCATCTCACGTCGACCGTCGCATAGCCCCCTACCGCAACAATGGACAAATATATCAAGCATTGTTGAGCACTCAACTGCCACTGCCAGAGACGACAGGAATCTGACCAGCCCGTGAACTGCAGGCACACAGCGAGAGCGCACCGTTAACCGAATTATCAGATGCTTATAGATACTGTGAAAATATGATTCGGACAGATCTCCTCTTACAGTCACAAAAGGGACGGAGGAAAACATGACAGAAATGTTTTCATTAACGTGGGCCGGGCGCAGAGGATCACGTGCGATTAGAGCGCTCAGATATGTGTTTCTTTTTCTGCTTTCGTTAAAGGTCGGCTTCATTTCCTGCTAATGAAGCCCAGCTGTTCCCGCTCTTTTCGCGTCCATGACGACAATGGTCACCTCGTTCCTGAGGGGCTGTCGACAAAACTTTACGACCTCGATGAAAAACGTGTCAGCGGTGGGGGAGGAAAACAAAAACGGGAAAAAAAAGTCAGGGTAACCTAGGTTACAGGGCCACAGTGTTGACAAATAAAACACTTTGAGCTTTGTTTTCAGCAGCAAAAAAACAAAACAACAAAAAACAGGCTAGTGAGTGGGTGAATGAGTGAGCAAAGGAGTGCGGCTCCTCTGGTATCTGGTAACGAACAGTGCAAGAGCTCGGCCCATCCATCAGAGGAAGCCCACGTCCTGCTCCGAGCTCTCTCTTGTTCTCTCTCTCTCTCTCTCTGAGCCCTGCTCAGGTTACAGCTTTACACGGCCAGTCTAAATAATATTCAAAATGATGAATGACATGGCCAGCCTCGTATCCATCATCAGTTTCTTTTTTTAAGGAGCATCCATCTTCAGTAATGCTCCTTTGAATCATGGGAAAGCGAAAGAGCTCCGATTCACTCATGCAGGCCCCTGGAGAGGCAGAAGGAGGGACAGGAGGAGGGAAAGAGGGAGGGATTTGGGTTCTGACTGATACCTGACAGTCAGGCGTGAGCACGGACACAGCCTTTCCGAGTCGGACGCACGTAGGCTCACTTATAAAACCCAAGACTTCCTATGACCTCAATAAATACAAACCTTTCTAAGTGTGTCATTAAAAAAGAACCTTCACAAACATAAAAACTGAGGAAAATTTTGAGTGGCATTGTTAGTGGCCGTGTCTCCCCCTCATCCGCCATCCCCTCCCCTGGCTGTGCAGACCCCTCGGTGGAGTGGAGGCAGTGGCAATTCTCCGAGGGGGGGACAGCCCCTAACACTGGGCTCCTTGGCAAGGGCCCGTTTGATAAATGACACATGTCATTCTGTCAGGAGAGAAGGGTGGGTCCATGATGTATGACCGTGCTGAGGAGCTGGGGAAATCGACTGTTTGGCATGGAGAGCCTCTCTCTCTCGCTCTCTTACACTCTTTCGGTCCCGCTATCTGGGTTCAGGACAGTATCAAAAAGGTCGAAGAGTTGTATCTGCCTGTGTGAGAGCCAGAGAACAGGCCGGCTGTTCTTTATTTCCCCTGTCTATTGCTCCATCTCACTCGCATACACTCTTATTTTTTTGAAGAAAAAGGAAGAGGAAACAGGCCAATGAAGGAAAGAAAGGGGGAAAAATGTCTAGGAGAAAGAAACAGACCTAAAAAAAGAAAACCTGGCTCGGAGTAGTGCGAGGGGGCAAGCGTATCAATCAAAGTCAACTTCGGCAACAACGAGACTACTATTTCAAATAAAAACTACATACGGCAGACAAACGACCTCGGCGCAGGACCGAAACCCGAAACGGCTAGCCGACCGACCAACCGAAACTCTCTACTCATCCCTTTCTCGTGTCTCCTCAAAGGCAGACTTCAACTCACTCCTCCTTTACTGTAAAAATCGTCTTCTCTTTTTCCTTGCTCTATCTCATGCTCTTTTCTTTTTTAACACACTGGCAGTGGGGGCCTGACATCTGCAGAGTGCATTTAAAGAAAAAAATGTGTCAAGGAAGCGTGATCCCCCCCTCCACCCTCTCTCTCTCTCTCTCTCTCTCATTAGCTCACTGGCAGGGTGGCACTTCTCAAGCTCATTACAGCCAGAGGATTTATGGTGCCGAACCCAATGGCGGAGAAAAGGCATCTGTCAATAATTGCAGGGAGCAGCGCACACACATCTCGAGAAGCTTTGAAATCTCATTAGGTATGCAGTTATCAGGCATAAAGATCAAAAACATTACTCAACTCAGACAGAATCCTACCAAGAAACATTAATTAGCAACAGGCCCGCAGTATAAAATAAAACAGACTTCCTCTCTCGCTCTCTCTCTCTCTCAGCCTCCCTCCCTCGCTCTGCCCCTCACACCTGCCTGCCTCTGCCAAGAACCGGCACGACCCAAGCAGGCGATGCGTACGAACACATTAAATAGCGGGATCACACAGGAAGGAAACGCCGGCATGACATTACGCTCAAGAAAAATGCACATCATCATACGCAAACATTCATATATGTGCACCGAGGTTGCGCAGATGCAGACTTGGACAAACACACGCGCACCGGGGACTCCGGCAGACTTAACAACGTCCCGAACCCCTGTGCGCCACATTCCCCTCTTCTTCCTCTGCCCTCATTAAATAAAACACAACATGGAGGGAGGAGGGATAATTCCAAGCATCTGAGACTGATCAGGACATGAGAGAGAAGGAGTTTGGGAGCGTTTGAGGGCCTCCCCTCTCTCTTTCCTCCAGTCTGAGTACTGAGGAGAGAAGGAGGAAGAGGCCTGTCAGGCCGGAGAAGGATGTCAGAGCTCAGGCTGGCCCTGATTACTAGGGCCCCTCTCTCGCTCTCATTCTCTGCTGCTCTGCCTTTCATCACCCGCACCGCCATCAAAAAGCCTGCATGTCACACGCACACACCGTGATAAAAAGCGAAGCAAGACTGATGGCTGTCAGTTTTCAGACTCGGAGTGAAAGGGGAGGAGGGTGCCGAGACAAGCCGAGCGGTGGGGCAAGATCCCTGCCGTTTCTGTGGAGGAATCGTACGTGTACACGCACGTACACACTCACTCACTCACTCAAGAGACACTCTGAAACATACCGACAACCAGCCCCCTGCCAAAATCTTTACTGTAGTCCCTGCCCCCAACTTACTCTCGGCACGTCCCTATCCCTCTTCGACGTGACAGGGATTACTTCCACACGGCCATATTTCATTGGACTGCACTGGGACTCGCGCAGTTGCGTGTAGCTGCCAGAATGGACCGGCCTCACAGATACACACACAAAGAACTACAGTATCACTCAGAGTGAGAGAGCGAGAGTGGGAAGTCGGGACAACTCAAGCATATGGAAAGAGCGCAGGCCGGATGATTCATTAGTACTGTGATACTCAGTGCCACCTCTGTGCAAGGCTAAGCTAATATCCCTCACAGTACTGGGTAGGGTAAAAATAACTGTCTACCACAGCCAGACACATAGATCCCAGAAACCCTCTTCATTTCCTGTCTCCTCCCAGATTCCGCCCCACCGGAAGAGGTGTGGGCCACGGTAGCAGCAAATCAAGCAGCACAGTCGAGAATCTTGACCAATCGCCAGCGTAAAACAACAAGTAGATTAGGAGGCGTATTCTGGGTATCACAGCATAATCGTCAAGGTTCAGTGTTCATTGTTGATCGATAAAATAAACAAGAATCAGGAAAATGAGCTAAAGGGGTATGATCAACACTTGCTGTGGTGCGTTCTCTCCGTGGGAACTATTTGTAAAGCATGTTAAACTATTACAGTGCATGTAGTTCCAATTCTCTCAATAACAGAGGAAATCATCCACAAACTACAGCACACAACCCACTGAACTGAAACTACTCAAACTTTTCATCATATCCAAGCACACAGAAACCTTGAAGGGGAACATAAACAATTTTGAAATGTTTATTTTTCTTGTACTCTTTGACGCGTAATTGGCAGATAAGCTCCTCAAAATGTTTTGTTTAAACGCCGCTAACAACGCTTAATTTTCAATATGTGTGACATTCTCAGCTGTAGGTTAAAACAAGAATGGTGCACTTTTTTCCATGTTATTCTTTAAACAATAAATAGATTAATTTAATCATATTGAAGCAAATAAAATCAGACAATGCATCATAAACCCATAAGACAGCAAGCAAATTCAGTGTCACATTTAACAAACACCAAATGACTAACAGTAATAGATGCTAATCTGTTTTTTTTTATTATTATTTTTTTTATTTTGTATGTCTACTTTGTTTTTTTAATGTAAATTCCACGCAGGAAAATACTTCAAATGAAAAGTTTTGCTAGCATTTAAAGCTTCACATTAATGTATTTAATACAAGACAAATATAATATATTTTGACAATGTTTTGCATCCTTAAACAACATGAAAATATACTTATACAGTTATAACTGATCAAATAATGATAATGAAAATAATTGAAAACAAATTAAATTATCAGTTAGTCTGGGCTTTGCGTTGTGCACAGAAATCCTCCGTCAACAACATCACTTTAAATTTGTGAAAAACACATTCGAAAAAAAAAAAAATACATTAAATTTTATATGATAATCTTATAATCCAAAACAATGTGTTCTAACAGCAAGCGAGCAATTACTGCCGGTGTAAAAAGTAAAATATCTCTTAGCAAAAAAGAAAGGAAGGGAAATCATCTGGATCAAAACAATATTTATTTTAAATTGTACAACTGTTTGTTTTTATTTATTTTTTTTACTCTAATGGGATTTACTGAAAAATGATTTCCCTTATATTATTTTATTACAGGAAAAACAGCAGTTTATGTTCAGATCATGGTCAATATGATCAAGTAATAGTGTGAAGTAATGAAGCAATAGTGTGTTTCAGCAAAAAAAAAATCTTTTTTACCAGTTAATACTTGAGGATCTGTAATTTTTTGGTTATTTACACTGTCATAACCACTTTCAAACAGTGAAAGCACTTTATATTCTAACCTTTATATTATAAACATATTTTGCACACAGTGTGTAGCATAACTACATACAAAATCACTGCGCAAGATGAATCATAAAATAATCAGCAGATAAATTGATTCTTAAAATAGTTGTTAGCTTGAGTGTGTGTAAAAGCAAGACGCACACAAACAATGGAATCGCCCTGCATTCATCGTCATATCTTCACCAAATAATCTCTGGAAAAGAAAGGGTGAAAAGAAGGGATGAGTGAGAAAGAAACGAGAGAGAGACAGTAAGGGGGTAGACAGGGGGAAAAATGAGGGAAGGATGCAGCCTTGTGAGCCAATTTAAGAAATAAGTGCTGATGCATCAGCTATTGACTGTGTGAACGCTCCTGATAACGCTCAAGGCGAAACTGTGAGGGAAATGACAGCATCAACCGCCTGCAATAAACTGCAGCCCGCGAGACCAAGGGAGCCCTAATTGACAGCTGTCAAGCTAATGGGAGCCATGACGGAAGATTCAGGAAAAAAATTCTGTTTATCAACCATCAACCCTGGTGTGGATCCACAGGGAGGAGAACTTCCCCTCCCTCCGTTCTCTCTCTCTCTATCTTTCTCACTCTGTTTGGCTGTTATTCAGCTTTTTCCCTTAACCCCCATCCCTCTTTCCTTCGTTCTTTCTTTCTCTTTCTCTCCGTTCCTGCGCTTTTTCCCCGCCTCTTCTGCTCTTAACCCTTCTCATTGTTGCTCACTTCTTGCGGTGAAAAAGGCGGAGGACAGCCATAACTAATCATAGTGTCAGTTGGCTGCCTGGGAGCGCAGGGTTTGGGCCGGAGCAATGTGAAGAGGACGAAGACTCAGGCCCCATAATCCACGCACACACACACACACACACTGCTGAAGAGACACCTACACATGGCCAAATGCAGTTATATTTCGAGCTACTGTGTACATAAAAGCAAAGAAAAATGTGCGACTGTATGCAATAAACAAATTTCAGGGAAACAATATCCAACAGGCATGCTGCTCACTCTCCTGCTGAAATGACAATCAAGCTATAACAAAATGTGTCTGTGCGCCTCATTCATAATGCTGTTAGATAAGGAAATTCAATACAGAAATACTCAAATGCCTATTAAAGAGCTGTAGGTGATGTTTAATTAGATTTCCTGTTAGATTTGAAGATTTTACTCTTACGCTCATTACATGCGAAATATCTGGATTAAAATTATATCCGTCTAGACGTGCATTAGTATGCAAACTTTTGATTAATCATTTTCTGAATTAAATAACTGTATATATTAAACAAAAAGAAAAACCCAATCATTTGAGGAGAGGAATGTAATTCTGGACAGTGGTGTACATGACATAATTTTCCTTTTCTTAATAATGCATATGATTATCATGACTAGGTTTTAATAAGGGTAATTAACATAATCAAGTCACCATGATGTTTCATTATAATTTAAGTAATTAAATTGTAGCAGGGGAAAAAAAAAAAAAAAGAAACTTGAACCAAAGTGGACGTTTCTTCATTGGCAAAGAAGTCAAAAGAGATCACAGACACACACACACACACACACACACACGGAACTTCAACAATATTATTTCTGCGATTTTTTATCTAATCATAACTAACCTATTACTGTGTTCCATATAAGCATGTGCTAGTGATCATTGTGCGAATGTGACCGTATTTATGAGCCCACCGGTGCGTTGTTCCCCATATGATCTCACGCATGCAATCCTCCACACCCTTGCCGGAAGAGGCTTTGAGTTTGATTAATCATTGCTCCCTGTCTGTAATCAATCAAACACACACAAAATCACAGAAATCAGCTCCTTTCCCCAACTGCAATCCATCTCAGCGCAGCCTCCGTAACATTCGTCACAACCCAAATATTTTTATAAATCATATTTAGCCGCTCTAAACACAATGCTGAGAGTTAACATTTATTCAAACGCAGATGAGATAAACTAACTTTAAACACGATATGAACGCCACCATAATGACCGATGTCAACAACATTTGTCTTCATACATCAAATCCGCTTGGTTCAAACGCATGTATAGAGATTACATTTCACCAAACTATGAGCCGAGACGGACGTTTAAACATGGAGACAGTAGTTTGGACACTTTGGTATTAAGGGCACGTGGATGTTTCCAACAACGCTGTGCTTTTGATATTAAAAACCGAGACGGACAAAGAGATAGCTGGAGGAAAAAAGTTTGATGTTCTCTTCGACTCCCCAAAACAATTGATATGTTTGGTCTGGCAAAAGCTTTGAAGCCTGTGAACAAAACCATGGTGTGTACGCTGCATTGCCTGCACCTGAATGGTTGATTTTTTTTTTTTTTTTTTTTTTGGCAGGGGGTGAAATCACCCTCACTAGACAGAGAGTGCTGTGTCTGTCTGTTAAAAAAGAGAGATAGATGAGAACAAATGGGGAGCAGGCACAAAAAAAAAAAAAAAAACAATCACGTCACGTACGCGCACACAGAGCCGCCCACTTTCACCCGGTTACCTTCACAACCCGATTTTTCGGCGCCTTTTGATTCTGTTTTGTCACCTCGCCACTATTATTGCTCTTAGTCTCTTGACCATTAAAAGCGCTCTATTTCAGCCAACATGATTACCCAGGTACCCCGGCCCATTTGTCACCTGCAGCAGCAAATTGAGTTAGTGCACCAACTAAAGGCATGGAGGACTGTGTAATATCAACTTGATTACATCAAACTAGCTGCAAACCTAATTGGGCTGGATGACAGTGTGCGGAGCTTGTCATCTCCAATCATTAGGCCTGTCAGGAATCCATCAGCTTTACAGCTAATTAGGTGAACACTAATGAAGCTGGCAAAACAACTTTTCTTTTTCTACGGCTGAGCGGGCCTTCCAGACTTGGTGGGAGGAGGGAGGAAGGGAGAGACGGAACGAGGGAGCGAGAGAAAGAGACAGAAAATGTGAGGGAGGGCGAAATTTTCTCATGCAAAGCTCAAGGTTGCAGGGGACTGGATTTCCCAAAGTTCCTAATCAAGGCCCATCATCTGCCATCTTTCCTTTGCTCTTTCCATCACAACGGCGCAATCAATTTGTCATCACTCTTTGTATGCCACAGTGCAGTCGTCAACCTTATAACTTGCAGCTGTGAGGGCTGCTGGGAGGGAGGGAGTGAGAAGATGAGGGAGAGACCGAGGGGAGGGGCATTGGTTTGAAGAAAGGAGAGAGGGAGTTAAAAAAGAAAAAAAAAAAATCACAGGAAGTTGCCTCGTCTAAAGAGAGAAAAAAAGGCTCTCAGCCTGCTTTCGTATTTGTCTTCATCCGCTCATCAAAGGCATAAATGCCTGATTTTCTCTCTCGCTCTCTCTCTCTGAAATGAGAAGCTTCTCAGTCACCCTTGTTCCCCTCCTCCCTCCTTTCCTCTACCTCTGCGCGTCCATTAGGCAAAAGCATTTTGATAAAGTAAAGCACAAGCCTATCGTATTGGGAGTGGAGAGGAGGGGAGGGGGACAAAATGAGAGCACTCACTCTGCCAACTTCTGATTGACCATTAGAGCTATTGATGAATGTGGCTGTCAAAGGAGAGACAATTAAATCAAATATGAAACAAAGTTGCTTTGACGGGTCAGACTGATGGAGCAAACCATTCTTCCGTCTCCAGATTAGGTTATTAGTTTTGTGTATGTGTGTGTGTGTGTGTGTGTTTTTCGTACGACTGTAGGTGTGCCCTCTATTGGACCGTTCATGAGTGTTTCATGCTCCAGTGATATTTGTATGCATGCAAGAGAGTGTCAGTGTTGATCGTACTAAACTGTTGAATCTGATTATCAATAGTCTACTTGTTTATAGATAAGATCTTCACCTGAAAGTTTCAGCAATAAATATTGTGCCGTGTATTACACAGTAACAGCGTGTAATTCATCCATGAATAAACAAAGACTTCTTGTGTCCCCTAAAGTTAGACAAGGATTCAAAAATCACAAGACGTACGTATTCTAGTTTTGAACACAAGAATATCAGTCACTGCTTTTAAATACAGCTACTCCGTGGGCCTACAAAAGACATTAGCAACAGTTAAGCTGACACATTTCTATTTTGGTTTCTTTGACTACATCATTTTTCCTTGTTGCAAATTTGTCGACCAACAATCAAAATGTCATAAGGTATCCATTTATGTGTTATTTTTAGACAGTTCATTAAAAATAAAGCAGATTTAGATGTCGCCTATCATTATTTAAACGGTCTGTTTTTCGCGTGTTCCTCATGTTAGTGGTCTTTGAGCCGTGGAAGTAAATGTGGCCTTGTGCCCCGGCCTATGTGGGGGGGAAAAAAAGTAGAAAAGCAGCAATTAAAGATGTTTTAATGGGCGGTTGTCAGAGCAGACGTGACGTCACGGGGTTGTGGCGTTGCCATGGCGAGTGATTTATTGATGTTTATCAGGAATGAATAGATCAAAGAGCAGCCCAATGACAGGCAATCAATCAGCCGTCAAATCAAAGATGGGAATTGTCCATTAGGCTCTTCTTAGACCCCTCGTGCGTCGGCTACAAAATCATATTTTGAGGCTTTCCCAGAGACGATACAAATAGAAATAATAGCCTAATAAGTTGGCTATTTGTGATCAAGTGTTTTCGCACAAAATCCCCCAAAACAACGAAGACAAGCATCAAAGAGAGTCATGACAGTCAGCTGACACCTAAGCCCTTTTTCCCCAGCGCTTCTTTATAGATCTCTAATTCATGGAGTCAATATCTACGCCCTACGAGGAAAGAGAGCGGCGTGAAACAGAGAACAATCAAAAGACTTGTAGTCGACTCAGCTTCAGCTGCATGGGGCCAGGCGAGTAGGCTAAAATAGCTAGTATTCACGAGGATAAAGTTAAATATTGTTTCCTCTGATGAAAGGAAATGTCACTATGTGGCCTAAAAAACTGCTAGACTAACATGATAAACTTAATAAAAACCGTCAGATTTTCGGAGGGGAAAAGGGAAGACAAACTTTTTTAAAATAGACATCATACCGCTGGAACACTGTGTAATTCCAGATCATTCATACACACAAACACACAGACACATTCAGCGTTACTATGAAGATAGCACAAAAAATATAATAAATAAATAAAAGGGGAGGTGAAGAGGAGCAAATGAGGAGGAGGAAGAAGAAGAGCCGTACCTGCCGAGCGCCGGGGCGCTTGCTGTTTCCTCCGCGGCATGTTTCTCTTTCAGGGTTTTTTTTTTTTTTTTTTTTTTCAGGAGCCCCTGAGATCCCGAGAGCTGCTCCGCTTCTGCTCTGATACACGGCACCTGGGGCGCTTTCACACGCCTGACATGTATCGGCAGTTTTCAAACCAAAAAATCAGACGGTAAGATCTGAAGAGGATGAAGACGAAGCGGGATTTTCCCCCTCGTTCCTTTCTCTCTTTCCCCCCGCGCGTCTTTTGGGTTTGACGGAGAGTCGAGCCGTTACAGCGGGGAGAAAAACCGCTCGTGCCTCAGTGCGATTCTCACTCACTCCGCGCTGGAAGCTGCAACAGGCAAGCTTAAAGGAAAACGAAATGATCGCGTCACTCAAAGTCTGCAAACAGAGGCAAACATCAAGCACTGTCATATTAACTCCTTCCATCTCGAATGGGTTAGCTAGCTCATGTCATGTGGGTAGGCATATGTCTCTCTCTCTCTCTCTCTCTCTCTCTCTCTCTCTCTCTCTCTCTCTCTCTCTCTCTCTCTCTCCCTACCGCAGCCAACCACAATGCACTCTAATAGTAAAAGTAGCAGGTCACAAACACTATAGATATGCAATGATTGACACTAACATAGGAGTGTATCAAATCGACATTCTGACTTCATGTTTTGTTTAAGCGTAAGACGCTTGCAAGGCAGGCTGCAGTCGCCTTTATGAATGATTTAGGAACGTAATAGAGCAAAAGCTTTACTTACTCGATTGCTTGAATAAACGTGTTATCCATGAGGAATCCGGTCCGAGTAATCGCAAAAGCAACAACAAAACAATAATAATCTGCGCGGCTCTCGCCGAAGGCTTTCTGTAAAAATCCAAAAGACTCCAAGTGCCCAGCGCCTTTCAAACGTCCATCTCTTTTATAATAAACAAACCGGGGAATAGACAAAAAGCTTGAAGGAGGAGATGGACGGACTTGTAGCCCGCGCGCTGGCTCGTTTGCTTATTTTGTCCGCGCGCGCTGGGAATCCGCTCAGAGAATCGATGCGATAGGTGTTTGATTGGGTATTCCTGCTTGTAATATTGCACATCAGAAGGAGGGGATTGACTCGGGCTGCGCCTCAGCTGCTGCTGCTGCTAGAGCATGGATCACTGAGCTATTGCCAAACACTTTATTGGCCGCTAATAGCACTTTTTAGCCTTCTTTGTGGTGGTAGCAGATATTTAATAAAACCAAAACGGGCGAAGCAGACGCGTCTTCCTCGCGCTTGCGAGACGCTTTTTTCTCTTCTGTAGGCTAATGTCACTTTCGAAAATCCCTTATCAAACGCTTTCTTCAACAGAATGGACTTTTTAAGACGGTAAGATCAACATTTTCCAAATATGTCCATCATCAGTTAATAACAGTGTTATGAAGAGCGGATTTTCTCGTTTCTGTTTGCGTGAACTGTCAAGCGTAAACTCTTTGTAGTGAAGAATCAAAGTTGTCCGTATTGGATGAGAGAGGGAGATGGGAACTGTGTCCTCTGTTTACTAGCTGAGGGTGAGTTGTCAGATATCGCCTCTTCCCCTAAAGTCCTCGTGCTGTCTCTCCTCTCACTCATCTGACCGCAAAGGGAATCGCATCGAGCCCTCGAAATGGGGGCAGTTGGAGTCGTAGCTTTCACTAAAACAAGAATGTCCAGAATCTCGTGAATGTCCGCGCGCCGAGCTCACGGGGGGAGATTGAAAGGGAAGAGCAGTCTTTCACGGATCCGGGATGTTTTTGCCCAATCTCACTCTCGTGTGTGCATGCCGTTAGATCCGCCCAAGCATCTGTCCGTCTAACCATTGGCGCATCCATCAGTGTCACACGCACACACAGAGACACACACACGCCGCACGGAGTCGCTTTAACTACGGGAAGCTTCTCTTCTGCGACGTATAAAGCAAGATCACACTGTTTTGTGGGCGATGCATTCCGATTTTATTGTAAAATGAATAATGATAAAGATATTATGCGATAGGCTACTTAGCCTAATGGTGCATCGGAACGCTGTAACCTACCATGAGGATGCAGCCTATTTTCAAACTTTAGTGAACGAATGTTTCTTTCTAATAGCTATAGCCTACACCTTAGCTTATATTATAGCAACAACTATTAATAATAGTAATGGCAGCGTATAATTGTTAAAAAAAATAGTTACAAATCTTAAAATCTTAAAACAACTCACAAACAATGCAAAGAATGTTTTCTTTTTTTCTTTTTTTTCTTTTAATAGCCGGCTTTTCAATCTCGTTGGCAGTTGGCAGAGTGATGTGAATGTATTTTTCGTGATTTGCTATGGATTACCGCGTGAAGGGTATGAAACATAGCTATTCTGGACCGCAGGATATACTGTTTATTTTTAGTGCAATATTTCAGCGATGGCCTCAGTGTTCGAGCATGTCCATAACAACTTTAATTATGAACCACAAATTTAATTTCGAAAGTTTGAATGTCTGTAAAACTACAATAACTACAAATAAACTGTGCCAATGTGGACCTTATTTAGTCTCAAAGACTATTAAACAGCAATTAAACAGGTAAACTATATTTAAATGTTATTTTCAAGCTATAGCCTAGATTAAATGATCTTTGTGTAAACTTGAACATTTTGTACAATTAATGAACGAGAAAATTGCATCTTTAAATAAAACTATATGTAAACTATAAATAAAACTTTATTAAACAACTAACATCTATATAAAAATGTACTGTGCGTGTGAGTGTGTAACAGAGAACAGCTGCATGAGTAGCCTATGAACGTCAGCGCGCAGTTCATTGTAAACGCCCCCTTTTATGTGTAAAATCCCCCAAAATGTTTTATTTTAAAAACATCGACGTAGGAAGTTTTACAATGCTATTTTGTCCAAAAATCACAGCACTAACTGCCATTGTGCTCAGTTGCCCAAAGAGAAGAAAAGGTACGTGACTGTCTTGTGTTGTGATTTTCTGTGGATTCCTCAATGTGTAAATTCTTCAAGAGTCTGTTTTGTCCTGGTATTGTGTCTTTAACTGTTATAACCACTGTTTTTAATGTCAATACGAAAGGCATCTGTTTAACGTGAAACAGGCCTTTGCACCTTTAAAAAAGTATTTAAGTATTTTCTTGCAACTTATCCATTATCCTGTTATTATTAGTAATAATTCGATCTTTCAGAAAATGCAAACTTGTGATTTATTGTTGTTGAGGGAGAAGGGAGTGACATTACAGTTTCTAAGACTGTAAACGAACTTAAACATCATTCTTAAAACAAAGATAAACTTACTTTAATGATCCCTTTGCTATTAAATTAATATATCATATTTTCTGGGAATATTGGTCTTGTTTTGTTTTTGCATATCTGCCACTATGAGAAAGAGAGAAATAATATTTGTATCATAAATAATGAGTATAATATTTGTATCATAAATAATGAGTTATTTGGTACCACTTGGAGGCTCATTTTAATTGCCACATGCGCTGAGGACAACGTTAATATGTTTTATTTGCCGCAATATGCTAATGGCTGTGTTAAAACATCCCTGCTTTATAAACTGTTGTTAGTTCAGTTTAAAGAAATAACTTTGATTAGGCTACACAACATTTCTTGTCGAATATTAAAAAAATGAATGCTTGTGTGCTAATCTGAACAAAAACACACGTGACGATGTGAAAATAAGTCTTATTCTCCAAAAAGTCACTAGAACTTTGAGATTCAGAAAAATACAAATCATAATATGCTAGAACGAAAAAAAAGTCTTTAGGCCTATTTATTTATTTATTTATTTATTTTTCACATATTAGTGGAGCTCTCACTAGTCGGAGAAATGTGAGAGTTCGTTTTTACCTTTAAACTGAGAGCAAAGTCTGAAATTGCCCTGTGGATCCCACTCATTAAAGTTTGACCATTACCCCAGCATGACTTTAATCATACACGTATATTTATCCTACGTTTTAGTCTAAACTAATACTTTCTTGGAAAGTTCCAGCCTATTTTAATTACACATGTCTAAATACCGGAGATTAATGAATTTAATTTGCCCTAACTAATCCAAATTTCAGCCTCTTTCATTTCATTCATTCTGGTTTCCGATGCAAGCACGAAATGAAAGAAGAGAATGAGGGAAAGTGCTATTTTTTGCGCACTATTTTACAGGCATGTGAACTTCTGTCCGTTTGTCTTTTTCCTCATTCGTCTCTACACATCTTTCTTTTTTAGATATTTAATTTAATCTAAGCAATCGTAATTAGTGCCATGCGCATAAGTTGAATAGTGAAAAATATATATAGGCTGTACGTTTATTCTTTTTACGCAAAATTTTGCGAGGTGGGATAATACTTGGGTGGAAAAAAAAAACATCAAGAGCTTAAAACAACTTCAATCAATTCAGCCACTTTGTAAAGCTCGAATTATTATTATTATTTTAATCACATTGGATGAATTGGCATTGTCTCATTGTGCTAAATGCAAAAGTTCAACACAATTCCAGACGCTTTATAATCCCTCTCCAGTTTAACACCTGTTTTCCATTTTGTGATTTCTCTCTATGTACACAAGCTGACACGACACAGATCCACAGGAGGGATCGCAATTCATCCAGAATTTCAGTACGATTATATAAAGCAGTGCCAAGCAACAAACGCGACAAACGATGTATATGAAAAGCATGAGTTTTACTCCTGCTCAAATGAATGACTGTAAAGTTTAATTAGTCTGTTTATTATGTAGAATTCAGTGAGTTTTTTCGTTCTTTTGACTAGCTAAGCTAACTATTAATTTAACATTAGTTGCCCCATCAGTGATATCATTAGATGCATTTTATATTGAGGTAGCATAGCAGGATTGAGATGTTTCTACAGTGTGAACTGGTGCATAATGGGGATAATGTCCCCAAAAAGATGGCAAAATCTGAAATCCTTGTTCTTCGGGGCACATGTTTTAGTCCCCATGAGAAAAACCGCTTAGAAATCATGCTAAGTGATGTTTTTCTAAAATGTAAAAATGCAGAAAGTTTTCTGTGATGGCAAGTTTAAGGGTAGAATATACTAAATAAAATAGAGTTTGTAGTATAAAAATCATCAAGTCCCCATACAACATGGAAACCTGTGTGCGTGTGTGTGTGTTTTAAATTTAAGCGATGCAAAATTACTTTAGGGTAATTCGTTTATAGCTTAATAGCATATTACTTTAATTAATAGTCTTTATTCAAAATAACAATCTTTGAAAAAGATCCATTGTACACACTACTTTTTTAGTAGTTTGTGGTGCTAGTTAGTAGCACATTACTACTTTTTAAAGTGAGATCAGCATTAATGAAACCATCTTTGAATATTTACTCTGACTAGCATGTTTATATTATGTTTACTAGCAGTTGGATGAGATCAATATAGTATTAAAGTTAAGGTTTATTGGCCATGTGAGACTGCTCTAACCAGGGATTTGAGTTGCTCCCAACATTGAACACAAACAATTAACAATGCAATACAATATAAAATACAACATATAGCACAGCATAACACAGGTTAGGCCCAGGGCAGCAGCAGGCTCTCATTGTTTCAAGGAACATATGAATAAAGGTTAATGTATGGTGACACCACCCATGAGACTAGGAGACCCAGCTGTGCTAGACCAGGGTCAGATCAGGCTAGACCCACACAGAACATGATCAGCTTGGTACTCAACTCATTTTTGTGGTTTGAATAGAGTAAATATCTCCATCATATCCTTGTCCTATGAAAATAATGGCTAATCCTGGCCAGCTATAAAAAGCATGTGTCGTAATTAGAGCTAGAGATTTCCCGCTTCTGGAGCTCACGCTCTCCTGCACCACACATCTTCACGGCACACTTGTTCCTAGTAGTGTGTGTAAAGAGGCATCAGAGAGATCTACTCAAGAGAGGCAAAACTTGTATTCAGTAGCAAGCATCAAATGCCTATTGTAGATATAGCAGATCCCACATTAAACACACAGAATATTTTTTTTTTATACTCATCTGTGGTAGTTTTACACTCTCTCTCTTTTTTTTCTTTTTTTTTTTTTTTTTTTGCTCCACACTCTCATTGAAAATGAATTGTAATCCGATTGTAACTTGCAGTGCAGATCAAAGCCATTTAAAATGTGCAATATAGCCAGATATAAAAACATGGTGTAAAATACAACATAAAGAGTATCATGCCAATTCAAACACTGGCCTAAAAGTGTCTAAAGTGTGATCTCTCCTAGGGCATCATATGAGCCTTATATGTATACTGTGTAGGTAATTAGAATGGGTTTAGAACTGGTTCACCATGCGTCTAGTTTGGCTCACAACTGTTGTTGTTCAGCCCTGAAATTTAAAGTGCCCTCAGTGGAAGAAAATGACTGCTGGCCTCTTCAGAGAGGAACAATATTTCCTCTGCCTCGTACTGCTGATGTGTGTCTCACACTCTGGTATGTCCTTCTTCCTCAGAAGAGGAACCTTACATGTTGGGGGGTGCTCTTTTGTCTCTCTTTCTCTCTCTGACTCCTTCTCTCTCTCTCTCTGGGTGTGCTAGCTTGCAGGGTTGAGAGGGCAAGTGCTGACCAGCCCTCTTTCTCTGCCTCTTACTAGGTCATGGAGCACCCCCCTCCCCACTCCCATACCTCTTTCTCCGGCACCTTCCCATCCTCTGCCACCAGGGAGAGGGTAATTTAAGCCCTGCTTGATATATCCAATTCATCACTGTCCCACAGACCCGCTTCAAAATTAAAGTCTGATCTACAAAGTTAAAGCAGGTTGAGATAAAAATTGGCATAGGTCAGAGAAGGAGGGAGCAGACAAAACACGTGGCGCTTTTTCATCTCTTTTGATTTATGCTTTCAAGGAGAGCAGCAGAAAAATTAAAACATTGCCCAGTTCTAGCAGTTGTAGCTTATGTTTTGGTCATTAAAGCCAAATCGGGTTTAGGTTAGATTGGAAGAAGAGGAACATTTGAAAATGAAGAAAAGTGTTACCTCAGCGGTTTGATGTAAGGGTCAACAACAACTATAAAGAAGTATATACAAATATTTGATACAGACACACACAAAATAATAACAATAATTAAGTTTAAAATGTATAATAAAGTTTAAATAAATAATTGACCCAAAATAGTAAATGATGTCCTCTCTTCTGTGGAACATAAAATAAGAACTATTTGGTTACCAACATTCTTGGTTACAAACAACATGAGGGCGAGTAAATGATGAATTTCTGAATTTTTGATAAAACAATGATTTTTTTTTTTTTAATTAATACCGATTTGATGAAAAGTTACAATATATTGTATTTTATTATTTGATATTTTTTAAGAAAGTTGTTCATTAATTTTCAAGTGTAAAAAGTATTTTTAGGTTTCAAATATCATTAAATTTTGGGGAGTCATACAAGCTATTTTAAAATTGACACTTAAAAATATAAAAAATGAATTTTACTGCAGAAATTAAGACATGCTCAACACAGAAGTGTATTCAATTTTGAATGTAGGATTTTTCGAATAAACATAAAATGAAACGCAAGCGTAGGCCATTATGGTCTTTTTTTATCTTATTTTAATTCACAGCAATTAGGCTACATACCAAAGAAATCAGTTCAAATTACATGGTTTAGCTCAATAGTTTCCTGGTTTGATGTCAGCACCATTATTGACTGTATACAGGTTTTTTTGATCTTGAAAGTATTTTCCGCAGATTATCATTGCCGAAACAGACAGTGATTGAAGCTCGTGAGTGAGATGAAGATTGCGGTGTGTGTTTGTGCAGGAGATATATGATGGGTGAGTGTGATTATACAATAAATGAGCAGATGTGGGTGAAGAGCTTGATTATGAGTGAATGTTTGACTTTGATGTAGTGGTGAAAGAATGACCAAGTAAAAGAAAACAACTTTCCCTTTAATGGGCCCATGAAACTCTGTCTGATTGGACGGAATGACGTAAAGCAGGCATGAGTCAGTCGTGATTGAAGGAACATGAGCATGTGTGTAAGGGACATGGAGTGGTTGGGGTGGAGGTGCTAGTATCAGCTCACAATAAAGACTGATTGTTAGTGCGTGAGAGTGCACATGATGTGCGTGGGAGAGGAAGCGGGTGTGTGTGCACATTTGAGCATGACCGTGGATATAAGAACTTGTGTGTGTGTGTGCGCGCAAAATGGCACATTTTCATTCATTTTGTGTGTGGGAATAAGCCTGCATGTGATTGCCTTGCATCTCTGTGTGCGGGACCTGATCCACGGCGCTGTATGGTAAACAGGAACGTTTTCCCTGGAAGGAGGAATTTCCCCCAGCAGCCCCCTATAGCAGTAATGGTGGTGGTAATGAGCTGCAGCTGTCAGAGCTCTTTCCGCCTCTCGTCCCTGATTCATGTTCCTGCCGCACAACATCTACAACTGGAACAAATGTTTACCCCAATGAAAACCAGACAAACACGGCCAGCCCGGCTCACAGCTCCTAACGGAATAACTAATAGCCCCGGCTCGGTTTTAGCGCTAATAATGATGCAAGTGAGCTCTGAAATGCAGACCTTCAAGGTCAACGGAACTGACCATCAAACAAGGCTATCGTTATTTTAAGACGCTGGTGTTGCTGAGACTTAATTGACCAAAGTATTATATTTTTGATATTATTTACCACTTGTTTTTGTGTAAAAGAAAATGTTTCGAGTGCAGGGATTCTTTAAAGAAATGCAGAATTCAATGCATCCATATAATGTTTCGTAAAATCCAGCTTTCCAATCAAGGCATATGTGTGTTTTTATAGAGCAGATGGAGCTTGACTCATTCTGGCTTCCTGACTGGGTTTCCTCCCAGTATTCTGCTCCCATGAGGTTGATATTACTAGAGAGCACAATCTATATCCATTGGAATGAGTGTCATGATTCAGGGATTGAGATGAGTAAATGATTGTGCCTGAGCTGGAATGGGATAATCTGAAATGTGTTTTCATATAACTTTTTATAACTTGCTGTCATTGTTCTGCTGTTTAAATATAGCTGCTGTCTTTTTACATTCCGCTTGTCCATTTTTCCCTTCTGCAAATGGCATTCTTTTTTATTGTGGCTGTTTTACCTTCTTCTATTCATTATGAAGAATAGAATGCATTAAGTGATGTAGGGAGATAAAGCGCCTCAGAGTGTGTTTGTGTGTTTACCCCATGCGGCCACTAATGCTACGGCTGTGTGCCAGCGATGACATTAATCCATTAATCACACTTTTTTTTGTGTATTTGTGCAGGCCTGCTTTATTAATTAAATGTGATGTAACGCTGACACAACCTCTCTCTGTCGGACTTCCTTCCTCATTAAACACAAAAACTGCCATCAGCCGCCTGTCAAAAGACCCCACCCTGGAAATCAGACTCTGGAAACTGTAAAAGACATGGTAACTGTGACACAAGAAGGAGGGGGAGATTAGAAGTTCTGAAGCAAAATTATAAGGGTTTACAAACAAGCAAGGGGTGCTGGAGAGAGAAAAAAAAAAAAAAAGATCAACCTTTCTTCGTCATTCCCTCTCTCTTTCTGTTGTCTTGTCAACCGTGTGAGAGCCACTTCACTATCTGGTGTTTATCTTACACTGACATTCTCTGCTCCATCTATTTTTCAGCCCTCCTAAGCAGAAGCCTCACCTCGAAACACTCTAGGAGAGTCTAATGACAGAGAGATAAAGTGAGAGAAAGGGGTAAGAATGAATCAACACAATCACAGGGCAATTTTTGGCTATTTTACATTTTGGCGAATTGGTGGCTTATTTAATGAATTTGAACATTTTAGGGATGTAAACGGTTAATTAACTATCGATTAATTGTCGACAAGAATTTACTCGATTCTCACATGGGAGACCTGACACAAAATTGAGGCGGCAAAAAAAGAAACCAAACATGAGGTGGTTAAAAACGAGTGGACTAGGTTTTTGAGCACGTAAATCACGACTGCAAACCACGACTCACGACTTTGTAGCATTCCAGGCCAGTCACACCAAAATACCTGAGCGCAAGGAATTGTGGTAGCTAGATGTAAACAAACCAGCATGGCGGACCTTACGCTGCTTATGCGCTTTTGTAATAAATAACTGTCGCCAACTGTACTTACTCCTTGTTTATTTGAAGGAAACGGCGCATAAGGCAAGATAAGCTGTTATAACTTTTATTTGACTTTATTTGTATATTTGGAAATGTATTTAGTATTAATTTATCCTTGCCCTCAATGGACTGAAAACTAGTTAAAGGGTTAGTTCACCCAAAAATGAAAATTAAGTCATTAATTACTCACCCCCATGCTGTACCAACCCCGTAAGACCTTCGTTCGTCTTCGGAACACAAATGAAGATATTTTTGATTAAATTTGAGAGCTGTATAACTACCACATTGGCTCCTAAAGGACTGCCTCTTGACGGCCCAGAAAGTCAATGAAGAAAATGTTTAAATATCCCAAGTGACTACCGTGGCTCAACTATATGTTTATCAAGCGACGCGAATACTTTTTGTGCGAAAAAAACAAACAAAAATAACGAGTTTATTCGACTATTTCTTTTCTTCCTTGTAGGCCAGAACGAGACTTCCTTAGATTTCCACGACGCATGCGCGAGATTTGCGATCTGCTCACACCAGCTTACACTACTTCAGATCGCAATTCTCGCGCATGCGTCGTGGAAATCTAAGGAAGTCTCGCTCTTATTTTTGTTTGTTTTTTCGCACAAAAAGTATTCGTGTCGCTTGATAAACATATAGTTGAGCCACGGTAGTCACTTGGGATATTTAAACATTTTCTTCATTGACTTTCTGGGCCGTCAAGAGGCAGTCCTTTAGGAGCCAATGTGGTAGTTATACAGCTCTCAAATTTAATCAAAAGTATCTTCATTTGTGTTCCGAAGACGAACGAAGGTCTTACGGGGTTGGTACAGCATGGGGGTGAGTAATTAATGACTTAATTTTCATTTTTGGGTGAACTAACCCTTTAACGTTATTGTCCTAAAGTGTATTCTCACCGTGTACCGCCTCCAGAAACACTGAATCCGTAGGGGGTGCCATTGTTGTTTTTTTATGGTTTCACGAGCTATGTGACGTCAGAGCTCGTAACCGGGAGTACATTGATCTAGTCTGAGTTCACGGGTGGGAAGTCACGGGTATGACTGCCGTTCCAGTGCACTTTCACGGGTATAAGGTTGGAAAAACACGGGTTACAGGTTGCTTGGAACGCGGCATAAGTTACCAGCTAACATGCTAACCTCGAAAATCCAGCTGTGGTCTAACAATAACTTAACTCTCCTTATTAGCTAGGCTCCTTGCATGCTGGCTAATAACTTTTTTAAAGCTGGGTCACAAACATTACCAGCGCTGTGTTAGACAGATTTGTGCAGCGGTGTTCCGTGAGAGAGAGAGGCGTAAGAGGTAAGGGAGAGCGAGAGGTAGTGCTGCGCGAATGCGCTACAGCGCTCTGCAATCAAATAGGATTTTAAAAAGGCTCAGTATATATATATATATATAGCGAAAATCAATGTGTGGCGTTGATATCGTGGCGGGCCGCCACAAATAAATTAACGTATGGGAAACAAATCTGAGTGGGTCAGTTTAGAAACAGTTTAGGTACAATAAGGCTAAAGACACAACCCGGGTAAAAGGCGCCTTTAATTTTATTTTCCTCTGAACCACTAGATGGCACAAAAACTTGTTGCAGCACTTTCCAAAACATCTGCTTTTTAAGATGCACATTTGGCTGATCATTTACGTGATCGCTGGCAGAAAGTTGATTCTGTGCTAATTTGATCTAATAATTGATGTTTTTAAAATGTATAAACAAATGTCTTGTTAACTAGCTTTCCGTTTTGTTCAAGGTAATTAAATAAACAGTTTTTCAATAACGGAAGGCAATTTAAAAGTTTGGTATTTGGGGTAAAAGGCTAGGTTAGGGTTAAGGTTTGGCGAAAGGCGCAATAATTAACAATGGTAAGAAATAGCTGGCTGACTTTTCCATTTGTTGACGTGGTATGGTTAGATTCAGATGTCCACTTTTGATGTCCATTCAAAAATATGATACCAATCATACCATATAGAAAATATCATGTACTATTACTGTAAAACTATATTACATGGGACCTCCTTAAATGCTCTCAGCATGTTTCTGTATTTTTAAAATGTATTTTTTTTGTATCTAAACATTACAGTATATTTATTGAACACAAATGTATTATTTTATTTATCAAATTATTTACCCATGCTAACTTTACACCATGCAGTGGGCTAAACATGCCAACACCTCATACATTTACAAGTTTTTTAAACAAAATAAAGTACTTCTATGAATTATTTTCATACAGGTGTGCCCTTTAACCCCATTGTACACTGTGTGTATAAACAAGTGTGTGTGTGTGTGTTGCTGTAGCAGTTTCAAGCTAATTACGTCATATGTTTTATAGATGGATTGATAGATAGGCATACTATTGTATTCTTTGACTCAGAGATTAGAGAGAAAACAAGATCCCACTCAGTAGAACCAATAATCATATTACAGCTGAACCAATGTGACACATTGCTTTTGAATAGAAATCTCATCAGAAGACAAATTCAAATACCCATATCAGTGCACACACACACACACACACACACACACTATCAGATGCCATCATGTTGACTCCTGGCTGACTTGTTTTACAATGAGAGACTCAAAGTGCACCCAGAGGCTCGCCTTTACAGCCCAATGATTAGCATTCTCGTGGCCAAAGCCAGACACTAGAAGAAGTGACACTTGTGACTTGGCTACTGTATGTTTCCTGCCAGTGTAAAGGCCATTGCACACTGTGCGTTTTTTTCGTATTCGTGATTCGGTGGCTCTGAATTGTCAAAACATCATTTAAACACCATTCAAACTGCTTACTACAGATGCGAAAAACGCAGAAAATCGAACCCGATTAGATTTTTTTTATTTATTTTTTTTTATGATGCACGAAAGTTTGGGAGGCAGTGTGCAAGCGTGATTGACATAACGCGAGGTCGTATTTATTTTTTAACGTACCAAAATTTCTGATGCAAATTTCAGACTTTCGGGCATTAAATCAGCACTTCCAATTCTCCTATCCAGAGTTATCAAGGACATGTTTAAAATACAATGGCACAGAAAGGAGCTTGATTTAACATGCAAATGTGATAAAAGCACACTTTGTACATAATGAAAATCAAATTAGAAAAATCTCAAAATGAAACGTATCTTTAGTAACCATTCTGACTGGTATTGCCAGTGATATGAGTGCTATTTTTACATTGAAAATCATTTCACCAAGTCCAAATTCTAATGTGTGTGAGTTCTCTGAGGAGGTTTTGGTTTTTCTGAAATGGGATCTAATAACTGTCCTCTTTATAAGCAGGAAGTGATGCGTCTCAATGCTGATAATAGTTAATCATTCATCTAACCATCATAGATTCAAACAGGGCTCAGTTTGTATGAGTCTACAACAGGTGCAGAACGAAGGGCACACAGGAATTCTGGAAAAGAAGTGCACATGTCAAAGGTCAAATGTAGGTTACACTTTATTTGGATAGTCACTTTAGACGTTCTACTAATTATAAGTAACTTTTCAACTACGTGTCAACTAACTCTCATTAGAGTATTAGTATATTATAGTAGACTGTCAGTAGACTGTTAGGTTATGGTTAGGTGTTAGGCTTTGGGTAAGGGAAATAAGTTTACTTGTAGTCGTCAAGTTACTTATAGTCAGTTGAATGTCTTTTGGGGGACCAACAAAATAAAGTGTTAGCAGACATTAAGCTGACAGTCTACTAATACTCTAATGACAGTTAGTTGACATGTACTTGAAAAGTTACTTATAGTTAGTAGAATGTCGAAATAAAGTGTTACCCAAATGTATGAGCGCACAATCACCAGGGCTAAATAAATAATAATTATAAAATGGTAAATGAAAGAAATACTTTCTCAGATCTACTATAGGAGATGGTTTGTGTCTGTGTTTGTGTGTATGT
This sequence comes from Pimephales promelas, assembly GCF_016745375.1. The sequence continues at coordinate 20,539,490 of NW_024121111.1, forward strand.
GGGCACAGGAAGGTGACTAATTAAATGAGTACATTAATTACACGTTAGATACAAGACACGGTGTATGATCTCTCTGTGTGCGCACACACTTCCGACAATTCAAAACCATGAATACAATGGCAATAATACAAAATAGGCTCACACTGCGTGTGTAATGACTAAATGAAATGAAGCCTGCTGGTTTTCCTGGGCTCATTGTGGCCAGTGTTCAGCTGTATTTTAGTACTGTGTTCCCCAGCCAAATGTCATGCAAAGTGTCTGCAAAATGGTTTGATCTGAGCAAATTAATGTTGGACATAAAAGTCTAGCTTTCTCTTGGGCAGAGGCCAGGCTTTTCAGAGAGAAAGGGGAAAAGCACTTAGTTGTAAAAGCGAGTTGTGCTTTACATTTTGATTAGGTCGTTTTTCATGACTGAAAAGAAAGAAAATAGAAAAGCTTTTGATTTCAGGGGTTAATGGGAGGTATTTATTACCTGTAGTGCTGATATAAGCTCCACAATATATATATTTTTTCTCTCTAAAAAAAAAAAACTGATATAGTACACCAATATCTTCTTTGAATAACAAAAATTGTTTTCAAAACAATAATGTGAATAACTACATGCATGGTTTGTAATACTCCTAACCATAATTACAATACTTCAGTCTGTGAGTATAAATAAAGGCCTCCATCATAATGTCAGTCTCAGATGCTCAGACTTGGATCATGATCTATGAGCGGTTGGCTCCATGGTAACCAGTATTAAGTGGACACTATAATCATATCATTAATTCAGCTTTGTGACCTCTTTGTCTCTATTTTTAAAATCAGGTGAGAAGGTAACAGAGCTCCACACTCCTCTGCAAAACAACTCTTCACTCCTACACAGCAGAGCAAATTTACACTACTGCACATCATTGGAGAACCAGTGGTACGTCTCTTAATGCCTTTACTGAAGAAAAAAAAAACAAAAAAAACAGAGTTTGTTTCTTATCTTATAATTAGTAGGTATGCAGCCTGCTGTGACTTGACATTATATTGTACACTCTTAGAAGAAATGGTTCTATTTAGAACCAGAAATGGTTCCATCCCCCACTTCATATATGGAACTCCAAAATGGTTCTATATAGAACCTTTTTTTTTTTTTTTTTGGTAAAAGATTATTTTGGCCAAGTATGGAACCCCAGGGTTCTATATAGAACCCAGAGGAACCCTTTTTTAAGAGTGTATAGAACCTTTTAGGGGTTCCAAATACATAGCGCTGTTAAAACCTTTTAAGGTTCTATATATAACCTTTTCTTCTAAGAGTGTAACAGAGACATTTAGTGTCTCTATTGTTTTGTTTCTTCTCTCTATATACTGTATATGAACTACTGTTCAAAATGTTGGGGTGGTATAGAGTGGCAGTTCTACATTGAATTACACCCTGGGCAAGACCCCCTTTGAGACCTGCCTCCAGTACAACACAGACTCCAACACAAACTCCACATAAATGAAAAATAAAAATAAATAAATAAATAAAATAAAAAATGTATCTGCTGAAGCTCGTCAGGCCAAATGTGAATCGACTTAGGACGAAAACACGAATTATGAATTATGGAGAGACCTACGCTATTTTTTATTGTGATAAATTACAAGTTTTTTAGATATGCTGAAATAATGGTAAACTGTAATGAAATAGCAAGGTAAATTACAATGTATATTAGACATGAAATGAATACAAAAGACCATTCCAGGATAACAAAAAGTAGGTGCTTTCGGATGTAACTTTTATTTTATGTACTAGATCTGCCGTCTAACGTCACTCATTTCACTATCATATTGTTTATAATACACATTTCCACACACATTCATTACAGTAATGTTACTTTCTACGATCTAACTTGTACACTAAATTGTTCACTCTATTTCACTAACACATTTTTATTATCATATTACACATTCACCTATTTTGACATTGCTGATTGTGAAAGATGGACAAATAGTTAGTGAAATGTCTTATGCTAGATAACACCACACATGTAACGTTAGCATGGTACGAGCATAGAGCGTTTGTTCAACGTCAAGCTGATAAAAGTAGCCTATTATTTAAAGTTCCAGTTGGAGTTTACATGAGTTTCCAGAATGTTGTGTGATGCATTTTCCAGTGTGTTGAAGTCTCAGTGTGGCCGAGTTCGAGCATGTGCAAGAGTTGGTAAAAATTTTAAAAATTGGTTGCAATCTAAAACATCACTGATAGAGGTGATGTTTTAGATTTTAAAAAACTGTTTCGAGTGTGGTGTCTATGACTGACAATAGGGGTCATAGTTGGGAGCCCTAAATATCCCTGATACTCTAGTGAGAATTGATGTCCCCGGGACATATGGGTATAAAAGGGAGACAGGGAACATCTTTTTAAAGATGTCTTACAGCTTTGGACGGTCACGATTTGCTGCCTCAAGTGTTTTGGTCTCACCCACGCTCCTGATTGTGAGAACATAACCTTGGGAAAGTTGCGATCACAACTCTCTTTTCCAAGTCAGCTCAGTTGCTCATCCCGGTCAGCTCAGTTGCTCAAGACTGCTGCCGCTAGGGTTGAGAATTATATGAGAGAAATTGGAGTGTTTCCACCTGGTCATTCTCCAAGGACCTCCTGTTTACTCTTCCTGCACGTTGGGCTCGGTGGAGTTCCCAGAAGACTTTGGCGGTGCATCTGACTTCTCATTCGGGGCTCTGGATTTAGAAACTATCGATAGCAGCATCAGAGGATGGGTTTATGCCTTCCAATGCTGAGGAATCAGCTGGACTCCCACCTTCAGGTGCGGTAGCTCAGTCTTAGTCTGATTGGCTGCTTGCCCAAGTCACCACAAACATCAGGCTACATGCAGTGGAATCCTCCACCTTGTCCCGAGCATGTCACATGTGCATGATTGGTATCTGGGCTAGAAACGTGGCTCACAGCCATGCCCGGCCCCAGTCCCTTTCTTCCCAGAAGTGCATGAAGAGCTGACCAGGTTGTGGAGGGCACCTTCCACTGCCGATCTTGCTTTACAAGTTCTTCCACCCTCACTACTCTTGAAGGTGGGGTGCCAGGAGGTATACCGACATTCCACAGATGGAACATGCATTTGTGGTGCATTTATGCCTGCAAAATGCCACCACCTGGCAGAATCCTCCCAAACTCCCATCCAGGGCCCTTAAGTTAACTTCGGCTCTAATGGCGAAGGCTTATAGTGCTTCTGGACAGGCCACCTCCGCCCTGCATGCCATGGCCATCCTGAGGTCTATCAGGCCAAAGCACAAGGGTAGTTCTGAGCCGGGATTGATACAGGAACTGCACTTGGCGACCGACTTAGCTCTCTAAGTGGTCCAGAAGCCCCATCTCTGGCTTAAACTTGCTAAGATGTTTCAAGGACTTTAGCCTTCCAACAATCCAGAAGCAGATGGGGACGATTAATTACATCCTTCCGTGATTCCACCGCCACCTAATGGCCACCAATGTCATCATCCGCTCATTACCGAGTGCTTCAGCCTGCAGCTGCCACATCAGGTCCGCTACAATCTGAGCCCACGGCCTGGCCGCCGAGCAGAATCTTTGCTTTTATTTTATTTTTCTTCCACCACTCGCCCCAGTGCCACTGGGACCCAAATTTTATTAAAGCCCGGCCATTATGTGCGTTGACTTACTGCCTCCTCATGTTCAGACGCGACTCACACAACCCCCCGCAGAGATCAGTGTGGCAAGTTCAGAGGATGTGCAGCTTCCTCAGCTGTCACAGGCCAGTACCAGTTGTGGCTTACAGAGCAAGATAGGTGTTCCAGTACACCCACAGCCACAGGATGGGGAGACGTGGCTTCTCAACATGGTGTCAATCTCTCTTCAGGGGAGTAGAGACTCCTAGTAATCCTCCAATGTGGTATTCCCTGACCAAGACCCCCCACAGCATGGACACACTGGCACACAGCTGGCCCTTGGGCCTTTGCAAGTATGTGTTTCCCCAAGTGAGTTTAATTGCACAGACGTTGTGCAAAGTCAGGGAAGACGAAGAAATCTTGATGGTTGCGCCATACTGGCCCACCTGGACTTGGTTCTTGGAGCTCATGCTCCCTTGCGACAGCCCCCTCTACGGGGCGGGCCTATGGCATAAACTGACTTCACTTTAAGTTTGCTAACTGGTGTGCTTCCTGAGGGGAAGACCCACAGAGATGCACAGTCAGGTCAGTACTTTCCTTTCCTGCAGGAGAGGTTGGAGGGACGGCTGTTCCCTTCCACCTTGAAACCCTGCCAGTGTATCTGGCTGCCATAGCATCACATTATGACGCAGTGGATGGCAAGTCTTTAGGGAAGCATGACCTGATAATCAGATTCCTCTGGGGCACCAGGAGGTTAACCCTTTCACACGTAAGTTTAAAATATTCTAACTTACCCCCCCAGCGTGAGTTTTTCAAGGCGACCGTTATTTAGAACTTGCCACTTTAATGTTTCCATGGTGACGCGTCATTGCTTGTCACGTGACACAGCACAACCAGAACAGAGCGCGGAATGAATGATGATCTGCTTTTATGTCATTTTTCCTTTTTTATTAAAAATTTTCAAAAATGTATTAGCTATATCATGAAACACTGATATTCCGATTGTCAAATATGTGCAAGTGGATGGGTTTTGTTGTTTAGACATCTTTATAACGATCGCGTTAGTTGAGCTTTATGCACAACGGGCGGCGCCATTTTAGTTTCGTTTTCAGTTCAGAGAATCAGATCTGTTGGATTTATAACGTCAATTCATCCACTTCTCACGAAATACATGATAGTAAGTGGCTGGTCAACTGGGAGAAGAATAGGATCAAATGTTAAGCTACTTACACAATGTGTATCTGGTATGAATAAAATGTGTCGTCTTATTATAATGTGTCGGATTATTATTGCCGCTTCCATAGACATCTGTATGTATTTTACAAACTCAAAATCATTGTTTTGCTAGTACATATGTGTATTTAAATGTCTGAAACCTAAAATAAACATTATGTGGTTGAAAACACTCAATAGTTGTGATATATGACAGCACTGAGTGTGTCTGTCTCTGGCTGAGCGCCAGCCAACGCAAGAGCAAGTTTGAATTTAGCAGTTGCTGACGTGTGCACTGAACGTTCTAATCACACCGGTGTGATCATACGCTCCAGGGACCAACCAAGACTGATCACACCGGTGTGATCGTACGCGTGAAAGGGTTAAATCCTCCTAGGCCACTCCTTGTTCCCCCATGGGATTTATCTGTAGTCTTGCTATAGAGAACTCCTTTTGAGCCCTAGAAGTCAGTAGAGCTTACTGCATTCTCTATGAAGATGGCCCTTATGACCTGACCCATTTCCGGGGGTTTCGCCGGGTTCGCCAACATAAATATTTCTTAAAGCTGATCTAGTTGTTTTTGGAAACATGCTCATTTTGCATGGCTTGCAATCATAATGACAATGTACGTTACTTATCTGTTGTCATTGGCAACATGCCTGTCGCTGCCAACATGCTATGCTTAAACCTATCAAGTATAATAATGAAAATAATAATTCAGTGATTCAAACAGAAGGGACATACTGCTCTACTCAGCTGCTTGTAACAGAAGAGCACACCTTCGCTGCTACTCCCATCATGTAAGGGGTACACTGCCCAAAGTCTGCTATTTCAGAGGGTGCTCCTTTCCAAAAATGTAGTTTTCCGCTGTCGGAGCAGCAAGACGATGGTGACGTCTATGCGACACACCGAAGCAGTTTATTTATACCTGTGGATTCAACATGACAGCAGACACGAAGTTACTTTTCGATGCAGCCTTACGACCGTTTCACAGCGCAAACGTGAGAGGCACTTGAGCAGCGTGTCAGCATAACGACATCGTCATGCAGACGTGTGAGAGTATTCACACTGGAAGCGTTTGTACAGTGTCACAGCGGCTTCAAAGCTACATAAGCAAGCAATTATTTACAAAGACAACTGTACATTTGCTTTTAGAAGTTGGTCATTTAAAACATTGATAGTCTTGAAAGTTTGTAATGGGGAGGTGAACATTCTCATATTAATGTTAAACAACAAAACAACCCAGAAAATGGCTCCAATCTATAAGTTTCAGTTATACTTTTGATATGTTTACAAGTCTGCAACTTACAAGCCTGCACAAAACACACAAATAAACAACACCACACTTGGGTCTGACGTTAGACAGGCTAGGTTGGGGGGTGTTAGAATATGGTTTTGTTTTGGGGGGTTATCACTGCTCTCCCTGCTCTTATCCATACTAGACTGCATGGATAGACTGGGAGTTCTTGCCCAGAACAGAACCATTTCGCCAATCCAAACTGTATGATTATGCTTAATCATCTTTGACGATAGTGGTCCTGACAGAAATCAAGCGTAGCGTTAATTCTGTGAGGTCACGCTAATCAAGCTTGTATCAGTTGACCCTCAGCTGATCTATGTCTACCTATAGGACTACGACACCGATCACAGCATCCCTATATATAAGGTCCATTCTGTATTATCAGCAGCTTTATCATGTGGCTCAGGAGCTAATTACACTCCTCTTCTCGTCCCGTCAGGACTTGGCCTTCTGATATTCCTCTTCGAATCAGACCCATTATTCTTGAATTATATTGTTACAATAAATTATTTTCATTAAGAACATTAATCATATCACAACACCTGTACCTTTATGTTGGTTCTGTTATGTTATGTTAACCTAAGAGGGGTTATCGCTGCTCACCTTGCTCTTATGCATACTAGACTTCATGGATGAGGGGGAGTTCTTGCCCGGAACAGAATCATACTGCCAGTCCAAACTGTATGATTATTCTTCTGTACTATAGTGGTCCTGACAGAACTCATAATGCATGCTCTTATCAGATCAGTCCATTTAGTCCGTCTAGTTGCCCATATATATATTTTTTTCCTGATAGTAATCCCATATAATGTATGTATTGTCTGCGATAAAGTTTCTCTAATGGTAAACCTGAGTCTTCCCCTAGGCAGAGCATCATCTCTGCTGGCAGTCGCTGCGTTTGAGAGAAAAGGTCAAATGATTGACTGAAGTGACCCTATTGTAAATTCTGTCCTATATGTACCTGTGTGGTACAAAGGACTACATGGCTTAAGTGGGTCTTTAGGTAGGTTGCAAGTGCACTTGTTACCCGGCACGCTGGGCTTGCCAACATACCGCATAAACCTTATAACACGGTTCAGCTGTTCAGCTGGCGTTTTTCCCAGGTGACCCCTAGTGTCAGTCATCAACACCACGTCAAAGTGACTGACAGATAGGGAATGTCTTGGTTACTATTGTAACTTTCAGCAAGAATGCTTATATACTAGGGGTGGCTCAATAATACTTTTTCATGCACTCTGCTTAACCTAGCCATCTAAAAAGCATCATGCTCAATAAATGTTCTACTACCCTAAAGAAAGAAATACATAGCCCACAACATGACTCAGTTTTGCAATGCTGTTGCTTATTTTTTTTTAAACAATTTGTATATTGCACATATATATATATATATATATATATATATATATATATAAATATCAGAGGGCAGAACATTATTTTAGTTTGCTATTAATTAATAGCAGAGCATTTATTAACATAGACTATCTAGCATTAATATATATATATATATATATATATATATATATGAAGAGTTCAGATGCAAAAGCCTCTAAATGCCATTTGAAATTTTCTTCTTTAATGATGATTTTTATGAAACCTGTATATTTAAGTTCAGTAATTTCACTTAAATAACAATTAATAGGTAATTATCATTGCCATTTAAGTGAAATCACTGAACTTAAATACATACAAGCTTGATAAAAATGATCATTCTAGAAGAAAATTTCAAATGGCACTTAGAGGCTTTTGCATCTGAATATATATATATATATATATGGCTTGATAACAGTATGAATCACAACACATTATTGAAGTTACTTTTAATTGTTCTGGTTTTTTTTTTTTTTTCTCTCTCTCCTTTTTTAGAGAAGTGAATATCCGAAGAATCAGATTGATAACGCTTGTATATGATTGAATTCAGGTCAGTGCCAAATCACATCATCTTAACAGTCATACTGCTCACATTCATACATTCACTTCCTCATTCAAATGAATCTCTAATCCACCTGTTCCAAAGACAAGAATCAGTCTAGTCACACCCAGTAACTTTTGGATAAATAACAAGCTCTTCAAAGACATTAAGTGATATTACACATGAGAAGGACCATATGCACGGAAATTCAGACACACAGACCAAAGCGAAAAGTGCACACACACACACACACACACACACACACACTGCTGATATGCATATAAAGGTGTCTGTCAATGTTAATATCATTCTGTCTGCTAAGTGAACGTCTCAGTCACCTCTCATTTCCTTCTCCTCATCACTCGCTCTCTTTTTACTCTTTCACATACAAGTAGACACATCATCATCATCATCTCACACACATCAGTAGACACTCACTGGACACACACACTCACGCATATCCAGAAACCAAGAGATGGTCTTTCTGAGTGAAAGAGGGAGAGATGACAAGTAAGAGGGGAGAACACAGGAAGCACATTAGTTATCGGTCTCTCCCTTTCTCATCCCATTACAGTTACACTCTTCCATCTACCCCCTCACTCTTCCTCACCTCTAACAGTCTGCCCTGCTGCACTTTACCTGACTAAATGACACTTCACACCACACACATACATATGACCAGCTGAAATATTTACAGAGCTGTAGGATTGAAAAAAGAAGCAAGGATTGATGGAATAAAAGGGAAATAATTATATATATATATATATATATATATATATATATATATATATATGTATATATATATATATATATATATATACACACACAGTATAATATATTTTATATAACAATATCACTGTTTTTACACTATTTTCGATCATATAAATGCAGCCTTGTTGAGCATTAGAGACTTCGCCACAGACATAGCCTATATATTTCACTCATTGAAACATATCACTATAAAAATAGAAATTGTAAATAAAGTTTGCTAAAACAAGTTTGTTGAAGTTGTTTCATAAGTCACCCCCCCACCCCAGAATATTCCTTCAAAGACACTGACTATCTGCTTATTTCACTTCCTGTCTGTCCATAATCTTATGGCGCTTTTCCACTGCATAGTACGGTACAGTTCGGTTCGGTACGGCTCACTTGTGGTGCTTTTCCACTGCATGGTACGGTACAGTACGGTTCGCTTCGGGTCGCTTTAAATGGTACCTGGTCTGTTGAGGTTCCAAGCGTACCGTACCGGTACTAAAATGTGACGTGAAACACTGCAGATCACAGACAGATTGGTCAGATTGGTCAGACAGAATCGTCACTACCAGCGTCACTACTAGCGTCATTGGATTTGCGACACAAGACACGAGACACTTTTTTGGCAGTATTTTGTTTTGCTGCCATCAGCCTCATTTTAAACACATTTTTCCGTCTAGCAGTTAAAAACAACCACATACCGAGAATCAGGAACACCATCCCCTCGATATTCTCCATTGTTCTAACACAGTCTCATCCCAAAAAGTCATATAACTGACGTTTTGGGACGTATTTTGACCATACGTCAATATCAGCCTTTTTAGGGCCCCCTTAAACGTCGGTAGATGGCGATCCCGGGCCGTCATACAACTGACGCTTTACCTTTAACGTCAGTTAGGTGACGGGTTAGGTTTAGGGTTAGGTTTAGGTATGGGGTAGAGTTAGGATCCCATAACCTCATCTACCGACGTTTAAGGGGGCCCTAAAAAGGCGAATATTGACGTATGGTCAAAAGACGTCCCAAAACGTCAGTTATATGACGTCTTGGGGTGAGACCGGGTTGATTGTTCCTGTGTTGTGGGTTTGAAAATGTGGCGCTTTTAAGATGATGTCATGGCAGTAGAGGCGCGCGCAAATAACGATCAGTCCCTAACACTTTGAAGGGGTACTACTGCAGTGGAAAAGCAAAGCGAGCCGAACTGTTCCGCGCCGAGTCGAAGCGTACTGGGCCGAACCGTACCGTACTATGCAGTGGAAAAGCGCCTTTAAATACCCTTTTTCCCTCCACTTGAAGCTATAAAATACAATTATCATGAGGTCGTCATATATTTACCTAATTTACAAAGCTCTTTTTTCCCATTATTGCTAAAAGTAAACATTGTTGCAATGGGAGAAAGAGTTTTGTTGAAAAGCCACAGTTGTGTTTGTCCCTCTAGACTCTCCATACACACAGACCTTGAGGGGGACTCGCACAGAAGCTCTTCGGGGGGTTGTTAGCTGTGAGCTTAGCCACCACAAGGGCTCCAGCTCACACACTAATTATTTTCATAGTCAGCCGGGTGTGCAGAGCTGGCCTGCGAGTTGTGCAAATGCTTATTTAAGCTGTGTAACTGACATCCATATGGTTTTTATCACCATGAAGAAACGTTTGAACTGGTTATGTTTCATGCGGCCAAGGCTCTGACCTGTCTGTCAGAAACACTCATACGTGTTGCGTCTTTGGGAAATTCTATTCCTTAATGTTCTGGATCAGCATGTTTTTCCTTCACTGAGTCACTGTTGTACTGTAAAAGTGTTAATAAAAACTAAACCTCATTTGGCATTTTTAGTGCTGTCTTTTTTACTTTTTGGAATGATTGAACGTTTTAATGAATCAATGTTTTCCATAACACAATACTGTGGCACTCATTATAGTAATTGTGTAAGTAAGTGATGCTGAATTTTCATCAAATATATGTTAGAAAAAATTCAAAAGTCATGACTATTAAACTATTTCACAGATATTTGGAGACACTTTTCAATAATTGTATTGAACTGCACATAATAGCAACACAGCCAGTGGAAAGCCACACACTGGATGAAATGTGTAATTCTGAGCTGAACCGAGTATCTGATACACTTGCTGCAGAATGCTGAAACTCCAGCCCAATTACAAGTCTGTTCATGCAAAACATTAAAGCCACAACACCACAATGCTGCATAACCACAGGCGTTGTCAGAGACAATTGTTTAGGAAATGTAATTCTGTGTAAAAACGTCCAAATGTCTCTCTGTACAGTAGTTGTACGGGCAGTATTACTTTAAATAAACATCGCAATTCCAGCATGGGTTTGTGAATAAATAGAACAAAAGGCAAAGAAGCGGATTTCCTCTGCTGATTGCAGCCAGATGTTAGCAAGGGTCTGTTGCTGCTTAACTGGCTATTAAGAGGGAAATTTGGAGTAATTCAATAAATAAAGCCGCCATAGGAGCTATAGTCTAATGTGTTATAATGCAGACCGAGAGCTTCCACACTCTTCCTTTAAGTACAAACACTTAGAATTAAATAGATAATAGTATACAAATAGCATAATTTTTGAGTGAACATGAAAGAAAAAAAATAATAATAATAAATTACAGGAGCTAGGCTATAGAAAGATTCATAACAAATAAAAAAGTGGTTATGTGTTTTAAAAGGCATAAATCAAATTACAATAGAATAGAATGTTAATGTATCACTAGATGAGTTCTCATTTTAAATTGTTAAATTGTTGATAATTCAATTGTTCTCATTTTATTTCAATTTTGGCATTCATGCAGTGTATGTAAAAACACAGTTAAAGAAATTGACATGAGTTTTCTTTTTTTATGACAGCAGCACCCGAGCTGCATCAACTCCACAAGTGTGTGTAAAACCTGATGAGGATGTTCAGTATGATGTGACCAAAACATAAGTGTCAATTAGCTATTTTGTCATTATGTGTATTTTATATTAGAATCATTTTTCCAAAGGAGTTTCAAATTAGATTAAAGATTTAAATTAGAATTGCATTAGATCATTTTCCTTTTCTCAGTAACTTACTTCAGTCATGCACACAAATACACTAGCACTGGATACAAAGAAGATGTTAGTGTCCCCAGTGGATTTATTATGGATCTGTTTGCTTTGGTGAGTACATATCAAGTGTTTTCAGCATCCAAGACACACACACACACTCTCTCTTTCTCTCTCTCTCTCTCTCTCTCTCTCTCTCTCTCTCTCTCTCTCTCTCTCTCTCTCTCTCTCTCTCTCTCTCTCTCTCTCTCTCTCCCTCTCTCAAGTGTAATTAAGTACACAATTCTAGTGTTAGGATTGCAAAAATGTAATCAATAAAAATAACTGATAGGATACAGTATCAGAGAGAGAGAGAGAGAGAGAGAGAGAGAGAGAGAGAGAGAGAGAGAGAGAGAGAGAGAGAGAGGTCTAAACAATCAAACACATCCCACAGACAGTAAAACACATGTCATTTCCTCCTCTCCCACCCTATATTCTCTCGCTCCTCCTCATTCTCTCTAACCAATATTCGTGTGTGTGTGACACAGATGATCATCTCGCCATACAGATATCTCCAGTACTAAAAGAGAGAGAGGCAGAAAGGTCAGACTCACTGAGTGAAACGGATAAAGGCTAATGATTATCTCAACCTTTATCTAATCAATAATCATTTATCCAGCAATATTACCGCCAGCTACTGGCCATTCTCTATTATCCCAGCACAGACGCCAGTGGCTGTATTGTCTCAGTCTGTCAGCTTTATGGGCTGGGTGAATGGTAGGTGAACATCAGGGCTGTGATACTCTCTGTGTGGCGGCCGGCTTTAGTGGTATATATATATATCTGTGCAGTATATGTGCAGTCTCTGTGCCAAACTATTTCTATTACAGCTAATGTACAGTGTGTGTATTATATATATATATATAATATATATTCTGGGAGTCAAGCGCTAATTTAAACCTAGAAACCTCTAGCATTGCTATTATCAGGATATGAGTTAATTTTTGTAATTCAGCTTTTCACTGGAATTATCCTGATATAATATAATATAACACATTGTAATAAAAATCTATCTATCTATCTATCTATCTATCTATCTATCTATCTATCTATCTATCTATCTATCTATCTATCTATCTATCTATCTATCTATCTATCTATCTATCTATCTATCTATCTATCTGATTATTCAATGATTTTTATATTTGTTATACATCATAATAATACATTTTAATCAAATTAAAAACACAAATGTGAATACAATACATTTGAATATAGCAGTTTGTTCTCATTTTTATCAATATGAGCAAAATACCCAGCGATGATACCCAGCGTCTGCAGATGCCATCATAACCTACCTCTTTATTGCTTTTAATGACCCTCTCTTTCCTTTCATTAATTCTTTATCGATTTCTCTGGAAGGCCGTTGAATTAATTTCCAATTACAAAGGATTAGAAGAATAGAAAAATGCACATGTTTGCATCTGGTTCCAGGACGCATTTCGTCGTGTAAGCGCATATGTTTGGGAAAAGCGAGAAACATGTTGACAAACATGTTGTTGTTTTTTTTTTTGTTTTTTGTTTTTTAGATCAAATGCCCCCCCCCCCCCCCCCCCCCCACAATGTTTTAACGTGGTTGAGGATTTTCTTCTTCATAGACAAAAATCTCACATGCAATCTGGGAAAACACGAGCACACACACACATACAGACTACACAGGAGAGTGTTGTGAATCTGACAGAAGGAAATTGCAGGAAAGGTCAGTGTGAGCTAATGGCTAGGGTACCTTACATGAAATAAGTCCAGAGCCTTTTGACAGCTCCCTCAGTGTCACAGTACAGCCTTTAACTACCGCTACTGACGTGATCGGAAAACCAGCTTATGCTTTCGGTGTGTGTGTGTGTTTTGAGTGTACGAGAGAAACAGAGTGTTGTCAAGCACTGACCTGGATAGCCTTCTCATTTACACACACTTCAACATCCAAAACATTTTGCTGCAAGCCCATAAAACAAGTACCATCCAGACAATTCACAGCACTCAAGACTAGACTATCAATATGAAATTGCCAATGGGCATTAATTAGGGCAATTATTCACTTTGAAATCTATGACAGATATCGATAGTCATTTTTAACAGAGCTTTGAGAAAGTTAGCTCAAAGAATATGGACAAATCTATGAAATGAAACAGGCTAAACCATTTCAAGATGAAGTCAATTGACCAGACACGGATCCAGAGCCGAGTGCAGTATCAATACATCCTGCTCAGATATATAACCTTTAGCGTAACGGCATAACTTTGAAAGCAATGGCGCCACCAGGGGGTGGCCAGGGGTGGCCATGGCCACCCCTGGCCGACTCCTGGCCACCCCATTGGCCACCCCAATGGCCAGTATTAATTTTTGTAGCATCAGTTATGCATTTTATAAATAAGTCAAAAATATTCTTAAGTAAAAGAAGACGGGGAATTATGTGTCGTGACGTGCTTTTTTAAGTGCCAAATGGTACACTGTTACAGCAGCTTTTAGGTGTGTTTTTGCCACGTTTGGACAGGCAGGGATGCTAACAGCGCGCTTTTCGGCGCCTCCCGCTTTTTTCACGTCAGTTTGGGTGACAAAGTCATCTGAAGTCATTCCATAGCTTAATGTGAGGGAAAGAAGTATATTTACATCATTAAAGTATAAACTCGTTTTCCTCCTGCGACTGTCAATCATCTCCATTCATATTCAAACAGCACGCGCGCCTCTTGGATGCACGGTAAAACTCTCTCCAATATGATATATTGACATTATAAATGCATGATCTGTAGATAAAAGTCTGTATATTCGCATAAAATTACTTTATTTTCTTGGAGTTTGTTGCTGTTTTTAAGCGACTCACTACCGTGTTCTGTTAGATCACATACATATCACAAGGATTATGAATCGGCATCAAACGCACAATAACTGTGAAACAAAGGAACAAATCGCACTTGGATTTGTGCGCTCAACATTTTTTCGATTTGTGACATGAGCTTTTAAATGCACACTTATGAAGCGCAGTGCTGCTGCACACTGACTCCATGTTGCTTTGAGCACATCATTCTGCACCCGCGATGTTTTTCATGTAATCATGCAAGAACGGGCTCAATCATGGGTTTTCGCACTGAAATATTATTAAAAGCCAATATATTTTGTTATACCTAGCCTGCTCAATACATTTTAAATAAGCATAATTTAATTGTATATAATTTATTTGTAGTTTAGGCTATGCACTTCTGAATTCTTGACAGTAATATATAAATATAAAATTGTGACATGATTGCCTGATTGAATTTTAAAAGAGAACTAATAGTAATTTGTTTTTATTAACATATTTAGATTTTATAAATTTACTGTGCAGATTTTTTCAAGAATTACTTTTTGCTGCTGATGTATACACTCATTAAGTGTATTAAAAATTCATAATACATGTATGTAATATTTAAAGGTGTTAACTGTAATCTTACACTGCAAACTAATAACTTAAAAATGATTAAATTCATCACAATTATGTAAGTATCTGGAAATTTGCTGTGGGGCAAGGACCCTTATATATCATATAATATATATCATTATATACAATGTAATATATATTAGTTGGGCCCTACTAATATCATTAGTAACATTAAATATTACACAATAAACCAAAGTATATCAGTAGGAGTTTCCTTAAGTCTTTCTGATAGGTTTCTACAGGCTGGTTTATTACAACAGTAGAAAACAATTCTGAAATTGGTTTATACTGTAGTTTTGGTGTGCCACCCCAAGATTTTAACTGGCCCCATCTGGCCACCCCTACGAAAAATTTCTGGAGGCGCCACTGTTTGAAAGGAGAGCAAGGCTTTGTTGTTGCTGTTTGTGTGTAACACACCTTTCTTCTTGGTGTAGATCCCTGGGTAATCATTATACTTCAGTGTGTCTGTGTGTATTTATGTATGTCCTCTTAGTTACTCTATATGTGTATGTGTGTGTGTGTTTGTGTTGACCCAGGTCTCACTCAGCTCATCCCCGTGTGTGTGTCTGTGTGTGAAATACTGCACACTAATAGGCAGAGCCGACCTCATACATTCTGTGCCTCGCGGAGGGCCACTGCGCGCTGTCACTTTAACAACCGGGAATTATCACCAACATCCAGATTTGGGGTTAAGAGTGTCTCAAACAGTATATAGATACATTTTCCATCAATAAATTCACCCTGAATCCAGCCTCCTCAGCCCAAAGCATCCTGTCGCCTGATTGACGTTTTTACCACAAAATTATACCATGTCTGTCGGTGGAGGAGAAGAAACATGTCGCCATTCCAAAATTAGCTAGCCATCAACATAAAACAGGATAAGTCCACTGTGGTGTCATCTCACAAGAGTATTGATTCGGGCAGACGTTCGGGATAGAGAGCGGATTTCCCATAAAGCCCGTAGCCAGCGTGTCTTCTTGGGGAGACAGCGAAGGAGAACGCATAAATGATACAATATACAGGTCTGGAGATTTAAAATCCTTGACACAGCTTGTTCATACTAATTTAACATTTCATTTCATTTTTGGCAACACACTCTGGTTTTATATTTCATAGCATCACATGCTAAAATGTAAAGAAGCTATTAAATCTACACAAGTCCAGGGCAAGATGCCACATTATTTTCTCCAGTGAATATTTCTCAGGACAGGTTATTTTTGAAGGCCATTTTCTGTATACTTTAAAGTCTTGAGTCTATGATGATTAAAACAACTTGCAAGAAAGAATGAGACATCCTGGTCTGACATTCATAAAAACACACACAGTTCTGCCTTCAGTATTGTTGACTCTTGTCTGGATGTATGCCAGTGTGGTTTTATTGTGTTTAGATATTACAAAAACATGCTGCTATTGGAATTTTAATTAGGACAAACACATTCAGAATGAATGAGTCCAGTTTAAGACAGTTGTTGATCCATTTGCTGAAAACCAACATACACACAGCTAGAGAAAATACACGTGTCTAACTGGCCTTTTGTCTCAAAAGCTCATAGTTAATCAAGGTATAGCCTTTATGAAAACGTCCCACGTGTGACAACTTGCCCCTGTCTCATTTATATGTAAATCATATAAACTCTGAGAACCACAACGTTTTTTTTTTTTAGCTGATCACACCAATGTGTTTTATTATAAGTGAGAGCTGGACCATCCAACTGGAATCATGCCAAAATATTTCTGCAAGCCAATCAGATTACATGTAAGTGCTCTGACAGTGGTGAATAAAAACATTGTTTAAGCAGCCAATCAGATGCCACGTAACAGCTCCGGTGTGTGTCTGCGAAGCAAAAGCCTGCTCAACCAGGCACAGTCACAGTGCTGTAATGAAATCCAGACAGAGACAGCGTTTGGATTGATTTCCAACATCTTGATTTAATATCCTGAATTAATTATTTTAACTTGAATAATATATAAAGGAAAATAAATGTAGAACACTCAAGGGAACAAGAGAGGGCTTCTTTCTTGCAGAGTTATCTCATGGTCAATCTCACCCTGAGACTACTTTCAGCTGTGTGCGTGCCTGCCTGGAAGCATCTGTGTGTGTGTGTGAGCGAGCCAACGTGTGTGAGAGAGTGTATGTGCATATGTCTGCACTGAACGATTTCCTGTAAATTACTTTGTTGGTAGGGACTCTTTGTGTGTGTGTGTGTGTTGTGTGAGTGTGTGTGTATTCACAATATAGAGAATGCATGCTTAATTGAAATTTACTTATGCATCCTTAAAAAAAGGCCTGGTACACTTAACTCATCCTACATGAAGAGCAGACGGTCTTACTGCAGGTAGGAGTGACAACTCAAGCATGACTCAAAATTTTTGCAAGGATATACACATCTAATATGAGAAATTATTGTGTGATGCATTTAATTTTAAATTCCAACTGGCTGAACTGGTGTGTGTACCATGAGCGCCTTAGAGAATAAGGTAGGATGTAAAAAGTACCCCCCCCCCCCCCTTATCTTGTCATTGAATATTGATGGAGCAACAAAATTTGTGTAAAATGAAAAGTTTTAAAGATGTTTGTTTTGATTAAAAAAACATGCACATATGAAGGCATCTAGAGCCCGAGGCAAAATACCCTAAGGGGAGCTACAGTGATAGTGTAAAATAGGAGCAATAATGATAGGGCTAAATTTGTCAACATGTACAAATACTTTTGATATAGCAACACGAATGTAAGTAATATATCTGAGTGAAATTTAAGTAGGCCTACATTCAGTACTTAACCACATACATAACCACTCCAGCAAATGGTATATACATTTATTTAATAAATAAAAATAAAAATAAAGAAATCAGTTATCCTTTTAGTTATACAACTGCATTCAAGCAGAGCTAAAAAAAAACAAACAAAAAACATATCTATCTATTCATTCATTCATTCATTTTTTGCTTGCTTAATATTTTATTCAGTTTGTTTTTCATTTAAAAAAAATCTGTTTAAACATTATTAGATGTTACATTAAATTAAAATAAATTCAATCTTTTAGTATTGCATGCTCTGACCTCAATGATCAAGACAATTTTCACTTTAAGAGAGAGTATTTGTTAAGCAATGCTTTTCACACTAGGTGTCCTTTAGTCCCATTGTACCTAATCTTATTGCCATAGAATTTTATTTATCAAATGCAATGGTCCCACTTTATATTAGGTGTCTTTAACAAATATGTACTAACATCAAACACATGTTCATATTGTATTGCAAAACACTTGCTGCTATTGAGGTGGGATATGGGTAAGGTTAGGGACAGGTTTGGTGGTATGGGTAGGTTTAAGGGTGGGTTAAGATGTAAGGTGGGGGTCAACAGTGCAGGTATTTAATATATATATATATATATATATATTCATATATATGAAGAGTTCAGATGCAAAAGCCTCTAAGTGCCATTTAAGTGAAATTACTGAACTTAAATATACAAGCTTGATAAAAATGGTCATTTTAGAAGAAAATTTCAAATGGCATTTAGAGGCTTTTGCATCTGAACTCTTCATATATATATATATATATATATATATATATATATATATAACATGTAAAACCATGCACGTACACAATAAGTGCATTGTATCAAATGTTAGTGCATAGTACATAAAGACACTTATTGTAAAGAGGGATAGATGTGGTAATGTAATAGGTAATCTAAAGGTCGAAATGTCACGTTGGTTAAATAAAATTTTAAGTGTGCATACATTTACTCTCCATGTTCCCTGTGGGTTTTTTTTTTTTTTTTTTTTTTTTACATTTTATCACCCAACATGTGTAGGATGTGCAACCTTCTCTATAGAAGAAGAGAGTACCTGAGAAACGTCTAATATTAAACACCTCTGTGATGTCTTGGCAGCCGCTATTGGCACCCCACCATCCCACTCGATTACGGTTATTGATAAGTTATTCTGCTTTTTCCTCTCTGAATATCTGAAACAATCATCGGCTCATAAGCCTTTTTTTCTCGTCTCATTCTGAAGTGAAATGAGAAGGCACATAAAAAACTCATATTGAGGCTGGGGCCGCCGTGTCAGAGCGTCTCAGCTCGATTGGTAGCTAGCTGAGGTGCTTTTCTCCTCGTCATCGTCTCTATAACCTGCGCGCTTCTGACACACGGATTATAATAAAAGAAGACTACTGTCAGAGCGGGGTTGATTTAAAGACGAGCCGAGTCAATCAATCACAAAGTTCAGATTAAAAGTACAAGTATCGTTCTCCCTCTCTCTGTCTCTCTTACTCTCATTTTCTTTCTCATTCCAGCAGATTTTTTTCAGTTTAATCTGAGTGAAAATAAAGGAAGGCCTTTAAATTTCATAGCTTCCACAGAACTCTGGCAAGTATTCATTGTGTTCTACTTTTCCCTTTCAACCTCTCCACAGGAGGCTGCATTCATTACAACTTTATATATGATGTTCTCCTTTCAAAATGCCACCGATGGCTCAGACGAGCTGTGCACTGTGATCCTGCAACACAAAAACACCGGCGTCAGATTCTTCTTATTGACACGCGCTCGCAGAAGTAGCCCGCCTGAGCGAGCCAAAGGGCGTCGTTCCTCGCTTTTAAAACACTGCTTTACATTTCCCCCCGCAGAAAACCAGCTAATTATAATGAGTGTTTTTAGATGATAAAACGATATCGAATCAGATTGCGCTCCCTTCCTTTTTCCTCGGCAACCTATTTTATGGCGAAGTTCAACGGTGTCACCGGAACAGAGATAGCACTTAATCACCCAGACAA
This sequence comes from Pimephales promelas, assembly GCF_016745375.1. The sequence goes on from NW_024121111.1 coordinate 20,559,517, forward strand.
ACACGCCATTACCCCGCGAATCCCGTGAATGCAGAGTTGAATTAAATATGGTAAACTATCTCATTACACAAACACATGCATGAAATCTCTGTCTCGGAGCGATCAAAGGTCAGAGAAGTGAACATCTAAAAATCCTTCTTTGAATTCATTTGGCGTTAAAAGCAAGCGCTCTCCAGAGACTGCAGTCACCTGCTGCTAGCTGGACTCAGGTAATGACTATCATCTTAAAGGCCTGTCTGCCACGACGACGTGCGTTGGAATATATCTTAGCGGCCGTTCTGAACGCTTCCAGGAGGAGATCACAAAGTCATTAACTATTTTCTGTCTTTCTCAGCAGTTAGTGTTGATGCAGCCTGCTTGCAATAATGTATTGTGTAGCAAACAAGAAGGATGGCCACTTCCCTGCCTCCTGGTGCAGTGGGGGCCCGCAGTGACACGGAGGCTCAGGTATATGGATGGCCTGAGGAGGTCTCCATCATTCATAAAACATGCTGCTGCCGCACGCCACCGAATTGATCTTGCAAAAGAAGCAGGGTGGCATGCCGACCACTTCATTAGTCTTCCGCAGCCACAAATCACAGTCGTCGTAGCCTCACAGGGACCCGCTGTTACTGCCGACATCACCGTAACGCACTTGCGCCGACAGAGATCTCGCGTTCCCAAAATGCTCCGACGATGTTGCTGCTACGTTGCTACATTGTTTATGGCGGAGTGGTCACGGTCTGGCTAAAATATGTGTGAAGAGAATGACAACAGCAGCCAGCCTCTCAAAATAAGAAATGCACACAATTTTTGAGCCCTGTAATTGATTGCTCGTGGTCATTTCGGGCGTCATGAGATGAAATCAAGTGGCTTCTCCATAAAACAATGTCAAATATTGATGATATTTCTCTTCCCTGGCCTCTGAATGAATTGCCCTACTCACTGAAGCTTTTTGATGAATGCTTTTTATTGCCTTTTCTGTTGTTGCTAGAGCAGCTGGAAAGAAGTCAGCTTGGTCCTCTCAGAGTCAGCTAACCAAATTGCCGCGAGATGACTGCCACATCGCAGTCCACAAATCAGAGCAGGGCATTTTATTATGCTTCTGTTCCATTCTTTTTGATGGTTTAGTGACATTACTCGCTCTGAAGCATTCAATGATTATTTCTCTTGTGAAACAATCCCATGATAAAGTTATTATTAGGCCGCCTTTTCACTCCTCGCGACATATGTTAGATCAGAAGTCATTCATTTCTATTGGAAACACATTGAAGTTGCAGATTGGGTAACAATTATTTTATCAATCTTCATTTTAAACACCTATACTTCTAAGAATGAACAGGGACGAACAACAAAAAGAGTCAGAAATAATTATATTGTTTAACACTGTAAGCCTGGACAACTCATAATGTGGTTGCACCAAATGTATTGGTGGTCATTTGTCCTATATGGGTTGTGATTAAATCATGTTATTCAACCTGCCATGTTTAATAAGCTAAGAGAAAATGCTCCTTAACTGGCACAGTGGCTTCACAAACAATTGAAAGTTCATTATGACTTCCACTAGGGGGCAAATTCAGAGGCTGCAGACAGTGAAAAGGTGGCTTTCCCAACTAACAATTTTTGATTTTTCCTAGAATGTTAAAAACTGGTTCCTATAAAATGACCAAATGAGAACCATACAAATAAATGACTTTTTTTTGTGTTTGCTGGGTTTATGCTAAACATCCACTTGTTTGATTGTACTCAATCATTTCACTGAAATTGATCTTCTCAAATTAGCATAATATGTCATTGCAGTTTCTCGAAATGTAAAGGCTGGGAACAAAAGATTGTAATGGTAAGATACAGATCGCGGATCACATGAAAGTGGCCTCATAGCTTATCTTGTAAATGGGAAAAGAAAATGGAATGTCTCTTCTCTTTTGTCTGTCTGTTTCTGTGTCTCTCAGAAAACAAACTGTTCTTACATTGTGTTGTCTCTTTAAAGTTGCATGGTTACCCCTCAACCCCCCTCTCATTCCTGCACAGTCTATTCCCTCAACTGTCATGCTGCCAGGCCTAAAAGCCTGTCTTGTGAAATGTTCAACATCAGAAATGGTTTGTGTGCATGTCAGTTTGGCCTACCAAAAATCCTAACAGTTAAGCCAAAGGCACCATAGGCACGTTCTCTTGTGAAGCTTTATTTTTTATTTTTTTATTTATTTTTATTTTTTTAAAGGACTTTGGTTACAGCTAAGCCACTATCCCTGTCCAAGGCTTATTTATGATCACACTGCTATATTAAGATCTTATCAGGTTAGAAGTGCACTTTTACCACAGACATTGTGATCTAGCATACGCGGACGCCTCAGAAGCACATCATCAACATCACTTCCTGTTAAAACACTCAATCAAATCAAAGCATTTGCCTTATTTTTTTAAATAAATAAAAATCCGTTTAGTCTATTTACATTTCCATAAACATACATCTCTCACTTTCTCTCTCAGCCTGCCTCTCTCACAAAACTCCACATTTGACTTGTGAAACATGATGAACACATTTGAAGATCAGCATGAATAATTCAGTCCACTCGGGCTGAAGTGAGTGAACATGTAAGGATGTGGGGGGGTGGGGGGGCTGGAGAGCAAGACAGCAAACAAGTCCCTCCTGGTTAGGCTTTTTTGAAGGACGACCCAAAGTGTGTAGCAGCAGCGTTACAAGTGCTGAAGGTCCAAGGGGAATTAAGAGCATCTCCATTACCAGTGTGGAGCGATTTGTTTGGAATTATGCCATGCTGCAAATATCTGGACCTTTGGGGACACTAATACATGTGATCCCACAGCAAAGCAATCTCTACAAGTTTGCTTTTTTTCCTCTCCTCATGCCACAGACCCGTCAACCCTTGGGGGTGTTTAAACCAAACCCATCTTTTGACTTTCACAGGCATGTTTTTAGTGGTAATTTTGTCAACAACACAAAAATGTTGTTAAAAAAGTGTTTTTAAATGATTTTGTCAAAAATAACAAAAAATGAACCATTAATAATAATAATAATAATAATAATAAAATGATTGGATCATTATTGCAGTGATTATTATGTATAGCAACAGTTCTTCTAACCCTAATTGATGGAATGTGTAGCTTTTAATTTCTTACTCTTAGTGACCCTCTTTAGTGACCCGGGGCATCATTTACTCTTCCTCATTATTAGAGAGATATTAAGTTTATATAAAGTTAAAGTTTATATTAAGTGTATTATATTAAGTTAGACATCAATGTTCTTAATTCCTCAATACATTTTGTGTAAACAACATAAGAATATATATATAGGCCTCTATTTTTTCTGAACAACAATAATTTAATCTTTGATCTTGCAATTTCCCTTTATTCTACAAGGTGGCAATATCTGATGACAATGATGAAGTAACACTTCACTCATAGTTACCGCAGGCAGAAAACAAAAGAATAGGAGATATCATCAGCAAACCTTGAAATAGCTCAGTGATTCACTGCAGAGAAAGTACTGGATGCAGGCAAATATTAGTGTAACTGTCACTTGATGATGGATTTGGTGAAGCAGCTGTCAATAATCAAAATATTGATTTTGAAAATGGTGAATATGTTTGAGTTGGCGAATGTACATCAATGCTGAATGTAGTGGGAAATTTATCTCTAATGATGATATAAAACATCTGCTCAAACTGAACCCTTACAAGATCTAATCTAATATCTTGAAAGTTTTATATTATCATGACAGGTAGAGATCCACCCTTGGTAAATCTAGGGGCTGAATATGTGATAATGATTGGCGAAACATTCATGTATTTAAGGGTTAGAAGACACATCAATGCAATATTCTAGGATGACAATTCATCAGGTTCAAATTGTGAAAGAATGGTTGGGAGGGCGCATGAAGAACCATCTTCACACATGAATTGGCACCTCCGGCTCCAGACCTTATATTCACTGAAAGTCTTTGGGATGTGCTTGAGTAGACTTTACAGAGTGCTCGACTCTTGCATTGTCAATACAAGATCATGACCAAATTGGATGCTCCTCTTGACCTCACTTTTTATATATATACACATTGATTGTTTTCATTGTATTTATAATATCTGTGTCTGCTTTTTGATGTTTTCTTTGAGTTTCAGATCACCGCTGATTTGCCAACAGCGCTGCTGCCTGCGGAAATTGGGTGATCAGCTGGAGTTTCTTTTAAAATCTCCGCTTACGCTTGTCAGAGTGAACGGTTGTGACTTCGGGGCGGTCGCAATGGCTCAGACATCCTGTCAGCCGCCAGATCAAAATGTTCTTTCGGTTGTTTTTTTATTCAGAATGTGGTGATGTAGGAGAGACCTGCCCTTTTGTTTGAAACTTATTTATTCTATGTTTTTGTAGTTATGTAAGGTTTATTGTAGTTCGTATTCTTTTCTTTGGGTTATGTACGTTAGTTTGGGTTTTGTTTGTTATGTTGGGCCTTGGATTTCTCTATTTTTGTTAAAATAAATTCCACATAATTGTTATCTCATTTTGTTTGGGCAGTGGGTAACAAATTCTAACTGAGATATTGTTACTTTTGTGATTCACAATAAATGTATATTATAATTTATTGTGTTCGCCTTGGTCCTTTTTGTCTGACGGCCTGCTGGAAGCCTTTTGTACTTTTTTTCTGTAATTTATTGCGTTTTACCCCTAATACGCGTTAAGGAAATTTTAAGTAATCACATACGTTAATGTGTTGACATTGACAGACCCAGTTTAAACTGAAAGTCATTGCTGAACTATTACACAAATTCAATTACACTCGGCTACAAGTTTCACATAGAACGTGAACACCATTCATCTTCAATTCATTCCTGTGCAGAGTAGGACAGAGTAGGATATGTTGCTAGGGCACAAAGAACGAGCATCAGCGATCTATTTACACATAACTCTCTCTTTCTAAGTGATAAGTGCTATGACAGCAGATATGTTTGTGTGACAAGCATTCGGGGACTTTAGTCCATTAACAGCCTCTTTTGAGTCTCCTTGGTGGGTTATTGGGCCAGTGAGTCAAAACCTTGCAGAACTCCCTTTCCATTTATATCATGTAAGACGGGCAGGGGAAGTGAGGACACAAAGAAAGAGGGACACACAGAGAGAGAGGCTGCCGTGTTTTCACCGGTGTTTAAACAAATGCGATATGACAAATTGAAAAAGGGTGCATGGAAGTGCATGCATATTTGTGTGTGCATGCATGCCTGACGAAGACAGGATGCTCCGATCAGCTTTGGTGTCATCAGATTAACAGGCATACGTCCATAATTAATGTCCAGTGACTGGACACACTTCACATGAGGCACGCTCTAGCTGTCAATCAAAAAGACACATGGCCATAAAACGCAGCTATCAAACACAGGGAAACACAGGAAAGTAAAATTCACATACTGTATCTCGCATAACAAAACCCAAAAGTATGTAAGCTTATTATACACATCACATTTACCAAGATTAGAGTATTAGTAAAATCTCAGGGGTGATTCAAGCAAATATATAAGGTCAAAGAGGTTCAACTGACCTTGAAGTTGGGGAAATCCCTAAATTCGATGTAAATATCAAATTTGTGCATTTGAATGTGTTTGAAAGAAAAAAAGACTTTCGAAAGACAGTAATACATGGTAAAATCACGCAGTGAGTGATAATTAAAATAATATTTGTGTTCGTAAGAAGCTGATTAAAATGCAATGTTGAGAAAATACTTCATAAAAGTGAAATGATTTCTGTAAATTAGTGATCAAATGCTGTGTGGGTCTCAGAGTACTTAACTGCCATTGAGTTAATGAATTATAAGTACTTAATACTTATAATGAGTTATATTTTGGACTAACAGTCCCAACTTAACATTCATTAATGAGTTAATGAATTATAATTACTTAACTGCCATTGTGAGAATAACATGTAATCATGTAATCAATAAAAATTAATTGTAGTTTGAATACAAGAATTTTAAAAAATGAAAACAGGTTTTTGGAATCTGATTACGTAACCTAGATTACACGCAATCAGTTACTACCCAGCATTGGTCTTACCACATCTAAATGTAAATATAAAAAAGATGTAGCTCACAAACTCATCACATCTGAACTCAGTTTTAAGCAGTTAAAGAGAGGAAGATGGCTTTGCCACAGAATATGGATGTACGTTCAGAATGATTGTTACCTTATGCCATGAGATGGACTATTACATGAAAGTTTTTTTTTTGTTTTTTTTTGCTGTTTCTGTCTGTTTGCTGTCACTAATAATATCCATACAGTAAACAGTGGTTATCAATCACATTTAAGCTGAAGTACATGGCAGGACAAGGCTCACTCCTTCACGTTTTTCATGAAATGTTCAGTATGAGGATGTTCTGGATGCAGCTGTCTATCCTGAGGTCTGGCCCCTCATGGAAAAGGCTGTGTCTGGTGCTGGCTATTTCTGCATGACTTGGCCAAGCATCTTGTCCCAATAAAGAGCAGAGGATGTTGACGGAAAATGCTGGACCATTTTCATTACGCTCACCATGCTAATCTGATTTCATGTTCTCTTGTTTTAGGTAATCACATGCCACCATACAGCATGTTCCAGCAGTGGGGCTATGGCAGATGTATTAAATGTTACGGCTTGCAAGTTTTCACTTTTTATGTTTCAATTTTCAGAGAATCATATTTTCAGCCTAAACTAGGAAATATATCTGTATTTTTCCTCCTCCTACAATATAAAGAAAAGAAATTGACCAAGTTTAAAGTTACTTTCTGTGTTTGTTTCTTTAGAAAATATATATATATATATATATATAGTGAGAGAATTTTGTCAACATACAGAACTACACATTCAACTAGCAGAGAGCTATCAAACAGCAAACATCCTAATTAATTTACTGGTAGGTAGTTCAACCCAATTTTAATTCTGGCATAGATTTTAATTTGTTCAACACACAAACATATTGGATAATTTCAAGCAAATTAGAATATAGTGCATGTGGTCTTCAGGATGTAACCTTTTGTGTTCCACTATCAAAAGGAAAGTCATACAGGCTTGACATGAGGACCAGTAACTGGAATAATTACAATTTTTGGCTAAACACTTACTTTCAGAAAGTGTTGCACTTTCCTTTAATCCCATGCAGAGGATTGATGGAGAATAAGTGTATACAAACTTTTCTCCTTTTCATTTTCACTGATCCTCTCTAAAAGGGCGAGTTGAATGTCACATCAGAGATCCTGTCGCCATACTTCCATCACTGCTGAGAATGCAAAAAAAAAGGACTTAAAAACAAAATTAAAACAAAAGTCCCTCGTTTATTTTCCACCTTTGTCCTTATCAGTCTACTCGCTTACCCTCTCTCATTCCTTCTCCCTCTCTCTCTGCTTGGCTGGGCTAATTGAGTGTCTAAACAAACTAATTAATCACTGGCACTGGTGGAAGACGGACAGGCCTGGAGAGGTGATGTTCATCAAACTCCCCCCAATTTGTTTTTTTTAATCCCTGCAGTCGTTTATTTGCTGAATATGCACATATTCCCCCCTTCCCTGAGATCTCTTTGCCACGGCCAAGGTTAACTGTACACACGCTCATTCACTATTTATGATTTTGCATAGAGGATAAGGGCTTTTTTCTGCTCTTATATTCACAGTATCCAGGCGCATTAATCAAAAATAATGAATAAAATGATCCATCTGACAATGCTCATACCCTCCCAGGTTTCAAGAGAATATCCAACCAACTTTATTAATCAACATCCAGATTAATTGTAACAAAGTGTCATCCATAAATTTCCCTTTCATTTTAATAGTACTTTGCCCAACACTAACAATATCCCTTGTGACTTCAGATTTATTGAGGGTTGTGGCTATTGCGGAGAGGATGAGAGGGTGACATGGTACTGGGGGAATGGCACAGATACTGTGTTCCTCTCCACACACTGACGTCCAAATGGAAATGACCAACACATCTCCTCTCTGGACCAATTGAAGGCATTTAAAGATCCCCTCGGATCGAACGCTTCCCTTCTTTAGCAAACGCTTTGGTGGTGCTGTAATGGCCATTTGTTGCCCTTCGACAACTCTCCTCTACCCCCCCACCCCCTTTTTGGCCCCGCTCAACTCTCTGTAGGAGAAGGTGAGGCGTTGGAGTAAACCATTAAGGGTGACAGTTTCACTTTTCTCCCCCTAATTACTTGTTCCTGCCTATGTGGCATTTCTTAGAAAAATTTGTTGAATAATGACCGGCATTAAAATGGAGACTCTTAAGAATTTATACGCGCCGCTTAATTTATCATGTACTTTCTTTATCTCCTCAGTGGATTTATGTCCAAAGTGTCGCAGGCCCCCTCTGCCTGCTGACAGCGCCGTCATTTTCTTAAGGGCACAGCATGCATATCAGTGACAAATTTCCCTGACGCCACACACTTCATCCCAGAAAATTGCATGCAAGCAGACCAGATTCACACCCTGTTTGTTTGTGCTTTGAAGATGCTAGTTACACCATTATTGACATGACTGTCTCAAAAAGAAAAATATTTTATGAGAAAGCCTGATTTTTCTATTCAAAATGAGTAGAAAGGAACATTTTTAATGTATGTTATTGGGTTAGTGTTATTATAGTGTTATTAACTGATTGTATGTAATCAGGATTATGTAATCAGAATCCAAAAATTAAGTACTTGAAATAAGATTATATTATGCTACTTTTTCGTTGATAACATGAATACATGTTATTGTCTCAGTGGCAGTACATTATTTATAATTCATTAGTTCTACTACTTTTTCTTTTAAAATGTCCTTTCTAGAAAAAAAAAGCCTACTGCTTATATACATTCAGGTCTGTGGTTTGTGGAATTGCAGATTAGGCCAGATAATAGTCAGTTCCTTCACAAACCCCAGTCTGGGAATACATAATGTAATATTTACATAATATGCACTTCATGTTGTTGATAACAAATAATGGAATATGTTTTCTTCCTCTTTGTATTTTTATATCAACAAAGAGATCATATCACTGTTATAAATGTGTTAGGTCAAAAGTAATCAAACAGTAAGATTAGATTACCTTACATTTATAATTTACAACTACAATTTTTGTCATGTAATTTATCTAGTACTCTGTAATTTATCTGTAATTTACCTAGTACTGTAGTTCAACACAAAATATTTCACAATTCACTCTTAAAATATGCGTAAACATTGTGTTGCTGGAAGCATTTGTGGTAAGTGTGTGTGATTGAGCAAGCAAACGCTTTTAAATGTGTCGCTCTGTCCCATGTGCGCTGCAGGTACGACCACCCGTATGTATGACTAACTCCACAGATTTGCTGTCTCCCTCTCCCTCATTAAAATATGCACCCTTTTTAGTCCTGTATTAGAATGATTTATGAAACAGATCAGGCTTGTGGTTCTAAAAGCCACCTATTGCCTTCATTTTATTGCTGTTGTTTTTTTCCCCCCTCTATTTTTCCTCACGGTAATATACCGCGATCTCCCAGGAGCACGCGCTCTGATGGTAGCTTTTTTCAAGGGCATTCAAGTGGGTACTAGCTCACAGCGGTTTAATATCTGCTCAAACACATTGCGAGGACATCCAACCGTCTCCGCTAACACCATTACATGCCACATTTTTGAATGCTATGCTAGATAGAGATCTAACCCGGGCTGCTCACACAAAACAGGGCCACTCATTTTTTTTTAAGACCTAATATCCAAAAATGGAGCACCCCTATTGGTGAATCGCATGTGATTTTGATCACTTTACAAATGAGGTTAAATTTGAAGGGGTTAAAGGGTAACTTTGGATCCCAAGTCTATTCTACCTCAAATAGTAGGTCTTCCAGTGCGAGCAAATAGATTCTGGCTTTCTTGCTGGCCTATTTGCATGGCAGTAAGACAACAATGAATACATTATCATGGACTCCAAGTTAAACACTTAGATATGTGACCTAATGAAATTACAGGCTCCCCTTGTCTGTATGGCTTTGCTTTAGCCCCCAATGAGCATTTCTATGCTAATCAGATGCAAAAACGTGGAAACGATGGCAGATATTTAACCCTGGAGTACTGGAACGCCACAGAATTAAAGAGATTCACCCCTCCCCAACCCCTCCACATTTTTCCACCCCATCTAGTTAATGGGGGGCCTTGGAGAGTAGGCAAATGTTTTACCTTTTTGAAAGTTAAATGCCCACTTTCGCCTTGATATTAAACCACACATACAGGCCTGAACTATAACCTTTCCAACTCCCCATTTCTCCTGTAAGCCATTGCCTGAACCACTTTCGGCAGCGGTCTAATGAAATGTAATTTTTGTTAGCGGTTTTCATGGCATTATGGAGTATAGTTCATATTGGTCTGCAAGGATCTGGCAGTGGTGTTAAATACGGAATGGTTAGCACAAGCTCTATGTCACATTATTGTAATATGAAGTAATTCTTTTAGCTAATGTGGTTACATCTATTCCCTGCCATTAGAACTCACGTGAACACACACATTTTATTAGTGTTTCACGCCCCTGCGATTTTCATTACTTAAGCAGGACAAACCAAATGCATTCTACCCAACTCACACAAATGAATCTTTTCCTCATGCTTTTACTCGTTTCAAGGACAATGATGATACTCTGACGACCCACTGACCCATTAAGTGGAATGATGGTGCCAGTGTGTTGCTGCAGGCATACATACATACACATGCAAATTATAAAAATAACTTGAGTTAACTGTGAGGGTTTAGCATGTTCATCTGTATGGTATGACAACACATTCTCATCCTAGGGCGTCATCTAACTGACACTTTTGACCATGCGTCTAAATCCGACGCACATGGCAACCTTTAGCGTCAGTTAGATCATGTGGGTAGGGTTAGGGTTAGGGTTAGACCACTAGGAGGCGCGTCAGAGGAAAATGAAATGAAAATATATGAATTTGTTATTTTTTTGGTGAATGAAAACATGAAACTTCTCAATCAAGGACCTCTTAAATAACACATCATTTGAAAACCACACAGTGTTACATATCCTGCGGAATTACAATGTAGTCATATAATGTTCCCCATGTCAGCTAGGCCACTTCACTGAAGGACTAGACTGCTGCCCTCTTTTCCTGAGGACGGCACTTCACTTGAAGTCCTTGGTGACTTGAACAACTACTTCGAAAAGCAACAGGCGGCAGCCTTTCTTTCTCTCTTGTCCTCAAGACCATAAAAAGTAGAAACCCCAGCAATGCACAATACAGGCACCCAAGTCAAAATCATTCAAATAAATAAACACTGCACTGCTCTACTGTTGCACCACTCTATTATGGCATGCTGATGTTACTAGTAAAGTGGATTAATTGCTTCTGCCTCTTGTATTCTAATTTGTAAGTCACTTTGGATAAAAGCATCTGCTAAATGAATAAATGTAAATGTAGATGATTTATTCATTTGGAAACAGAATCTCTTTGTAAAATATTTTAGACCTGAACATTTGTCCTCATCGATTGTTTTCTGGATTTGGCATTTGTTCTATGTACATTTTCCTAAATTTTGTAATACTTTGGTCATGGACATTGTTTTTTTTGTATCAGCATGTACAAACCAATTATCTTCACACTTTGGAAATCAGTTTTCAAGAAAGCAGGCTCAAAGTTTCTGAGCAAATCGACGCTTCCCTCCTAACACACACAAACACACAGAGATGCCTTCTCGTCCACCGGCGTTTGTTGCATGTTAGAGCAGAGGCAAGAAAACAAGCAGACATTAGCCTGTCCACTTGACAGCAGCGTGTTCAGCTGACCAGAAAGTCCTGTAATTAAATGGCTGCTTACCCTGTCGAGTGAACTGAAGTTAACCTCTGCTTCAGCACTGACAAACACGCAACTGCACATCTGCTCGCCATCCAAGCAGCCCGAGGAGGCTTCAGAGGCTATGGAGAGACTAATACAGGACTTTGAGGTCTCTTTGAGGAAGTGTGTACGGGGGGTTGAGCTAATTGTGCTGAAGCTCCAAGTCTTAATGAGATACTAGTGGACGCCGCATTCGTTTTACTTTCTTATTTATGCCACATTGTTTTGAAGGATCACGCACCGCTTAGATATCGTGCTGTGTTCTGAGCTCCTTTCCGGGCAGGTTTTGGGAAAGGATAATTTATTAAAATTACTTTTTACTCATTTTGTTTAATGTATGCACTTTAACAATTAATAACCCATGCGCGGGAGATTTTCACTAAAGGCCATTAATTTGTATAAAGCTGCCGCCACTGACAGAGGAGATTTTTTAAACTGATCAAGAGAAAGTCAAATTATTCTCTAGCCTCAGGTTAAATATTACTTTCTTCAGGAATTCTTTGCCGTGCCGTCCCGCTTTTTATGACCTTGTCATTGATTGCAGCTTTCAAAGCCATCTCGTGAAAGCCTCTGCTGCTGGGAAGGGGTGGGGGGGTGTATTGTTTGTTTTCTGATCACCATCTCTTTGTCCCATCTGCAAGCTGAGTGTTGAGCATGTGAAAATACAAGGCCGAGCTGAAACAGACCTACTTTGTATCTGCAATATCAAATCATCTCCCTGACCAGGGTAGCGTATTATGTGTTTTGTTTGTACGTAGACAGGCTGTTTTACATGTAAGCAACCCAAAACCAATGACAGTTTTTGTCAGTCTTTCTGTGCTTAAATTATTCAGACCGTGAACACCTTAACCTCCAATACCAAACTCCCTGCTGCAACCTCGTCCTCGTCTTATCCTTATTAGCCTCCCGTATTTTCTCAAAGGGTGGAACCATGTTTATCTTTAGACATTTTTCTCTCGCAGCTGTAAACCCACGAGAGGGACGTCTGCTAGCATCTCTGAACTGCTCTGCTAGATGTTTATTTACTCTGCTCAAACGTCCTATCAGTCATCTCGCGCCTCATTTTTTCATTGGCAGTGTTTTTGGTCAAGCGAGCCAAGGGACAGCCGTTTTATTGTTCGTGACAGTATATTCATTGCAAAGGATGGCTGAAATGTTACTGATTTTCACTGAAGCATTATATAGAGATTACATTGCACTATGTCCAACCAATATCCTGCATTTTGGTGTATTTATCAGAACATGTTTGTTTACTGATAATGCTGATCCTGCTTAGGAATCAAACAAAGCCCCCAAATGTTGCAATTAAATGAAGCGGTCGCTTCAAATTAATATGGCTGATCTGACTGCATTCATCAAAATGGATTTTCATTTTTGTCCTTTCTTTTCCTTTCCTATTCTGCTCTCTCATCTCCACCCCATCCCCCCCCCCCCCCCTCTGCAGTGGTACTTTTAAGTTCAGAAACTGAGAGCATGTCTTCATTAGCTGCATTAACATTCACAGGCTGTAGTAAATTCTGACAGTGAAAAGGTCCCCGTAACCTTTAGTTGTGCAGAAATTTACTTCCCAAGAAAATTACAGCTGGCACTGTCTTAATTAATGCTCGCTTTCTTTGCTGAAAACCCATGGCTTGTCAGAAGAAGAGTGGGGAAGGAGAAAAAGAAAAAGAGGCAAAGGAAAAATGAAATAAAGGAGGTGAGGCGATTATATGGAGTGCAGAACGTGCGACGCAGCTGGAAACGATAACTGAGGAATCTACGCAAAATTCACAAATATTTTTCTCAAATATCACAATATTGTCCAGGTTTTAGAGGAGTGGTCGGATATTTGGAGAAAAATAAGCATATTCAGAATGTTGATTTCCCTCTTTCTTCACTTGCTTTTTGTCTTCCAGCATGATGTATATATAAAAACCAATACATATTTTATTCCCTGCATGCTGCGTACTATAGTCTGTTTGGGAAGTGACTATCATCTTCTAATACCCAGGCCATCAGACGAGCAGAGAAGAGGATAGATTAGAATCCAACAAAACAATTTGTCCTCACCCCAGGAAAAGAGGAGGAATCCAGCCGATACATAAAAAAGGAAGACGATTGGACCAAAGCAGACATTCATGTGCAAGGTGACTTCATGTTACACAATGGGTTATAATTAAAAGATCAGCAAAGAGTCTGAGTATCAGGGATAACACAGAATAAAAATCAATGCCGTATACTTTAAAATGGGTCTTGCACTCTCAGCGGGTCTATGAATTTCTGGCACTGACGTGGGAGAATCACATGCCTTGAGTTCCTATTGGATTAAAGACTGCGGGGCTAATGTGTGAGTACTTCTTCTAATGTGATGTTTGCCCATATTCTGTCCCTGTCACTCATGACAAGCCCTCTGGGTTTGATCATTAAACAGCACTGGAGGGCAAGGCTAGACTGTCTGTCTGCTCGTTCTCTCTCTCTCTTCTCTGACACTAATTAGTGGTTGTGACTCAGAGTGTGGTTGATAGACAAATGTCAGAAAGCTCATGTGTGGGGTATTAATTGCTGAAATAAAAGCAGGGGAGGCGTGCTGAAGATCTTGTAAACCTCTCTCTGCAGATGTGTTTGTTACGGAAATCTGCAATTCAAATGATGACAAAAAAGTCATGTGTTAATTTCTTGTTTATTTTAAGCTTTTGCTAATGTAGACCAGTTTCTAATGTCTCAATGAAATACGATTCGAACACATAATCTAATTATTGAAAGGGCTATTTTACAAATAATTTTGAATTCTTTTCATTTACTCACCCTCATGTCAAAATCTGGAACACAAAATAAGAAACTTTGAAGACTGATTTTTATCTTTAGCGTTGGGTTCAAGTCCACCTTGAGTAAGAGCCTTTAACCAATCGAGTCTCAGTCCAACAACATCAATTTTAAATGTAACAAAAGCCAATCTCTATTGCATCTTGCCATTTTGATTTCACGTCATCTCATAATAAGTATTCTACTCAGCAAAGTCATATAATGGAAGTCATGGCCGACTTGATTTCTGTATTGTGGAATTTCTGAGTGAAACAGGTTTTTGAATGTAAAAAGCCAGACAGGGTGGGACTTGACTTATCCATCGATATAAATTTATGAACGATAAAAATTATGAATTTATATGAATTTGAGGCAGGGGGTGGTAATCGGGGTATCTTTGTGAATGGGGACAGCCTATTGGGACCCGAAGAGCCGAAAATGCAGCGGTAAGGGGACAGGGGGAGGGGACATACAGTCTTTACAATGGCATATGATACATGGATGCATTTTTGATTAACAAATTACATTATTGGAACTTTATGGATCTAGTTGATGAATATTTTGTTAGGGTGTTGCCCTGTCTGCCTATATACTGTACACAAGCCACACCTGCATAAAATTACTGTATTTAACTAATACTTGTCTAACTAATGTAAGTAAAAAAGTTCAAACAAATGACTAATATATATTAATCAAAATTACAAATTAAACAGTTTTTCATGTAGGTACTGTAAATAGTATACCTTAGGCTACTACAGAAATAGCCTACTACAGATATATAATAAAGTAAATGTAAAACTTTAAACAACATAATCTTCACTTTATGCAGTAAGTATAAATAATAGTGCAAATGAATAAATAATATATATTTAAAAATAAATAAAGTTACTCAGTCTTTTCTTTTGTTGTTTGATTATCATTAAAGACACAGATAACAGCAGGTTTATTAGGCTTCTGTCACTTTAACATCTAATGTATGGAAACAATATACTGACATATCCAGTTTTATCAAACTGTTTACGTTCACTTAAGATATAACCTGGGTTAGATCACCAATGTCCTGTCTAGAGAACATCCGTGGAGATTTGCGGGTGCCATAGGGTGCCCCATCTCCGTGAAAGCAAGTCCTTCCTCAGAGGACTGCGCCAGTGAGGTACCATCGCGAAAAGTTCTGGGAACCAAGTTCGGTTGGGCCAGTAAGACGAAAGACGTATGTCCTGCTCCTCGTCCTCCCTAACTTTGCACAGTGTATGTGAAAGTAGGCTCACTGGGGGAAACGCATACCTGCATAGGCCCTGGGGCCAGCTGTGTGCCAGTGCGTCTGTGCCGAGGGTTTCACAACTGGCAGTGGGACATGTCCCAAGAGGCAAACAGGTCCACAAGGCTAAGTATTCTGAAGCTTTACGATGACATAGTATTTATAGCAAACTGAAATTTTGCTGTTATTGACTAAAAATCTTTACATCCACCATGGCACGTTCATGACAGCTCACAATAGAATAATTTTGTATAATATTATTTTTTCAATGAGTTGGTTGATCCTTTTGACAAAACTGGTCTGAAAAATTCATTTAAAAAACATTGACTGTTTCACTGAGAAAAGTATATCAGACAGGTTTGAAATAACATATATAATGACACATTTTTTTATTTTATTTTTGTGGGTGAAAGACTGTTTTAAATCATTTAAATTTGTCAATATGTTTCTATACATTTCTGGTAATGTTTTTTTATGTATAGATATCAACGTTTTTTTATGACTAAACATGAATCTAATTTACAAAGTAGACTAACGCTGAGATGAGGAAATGGAGATAATAATTTCTGTGACTGTAACTGACATATAACCATCACTCTAGTGATACAATATGGTAGGCCTTTTACATCAACTAATTAAAACAATTAAGGCATGGAGGGCCTGGTATCTAAATTTCTGTCAAGCCTGGAGTCAGCTTATTAAAATAGTACTTTAATGAGGTACAGCCGCTCGCCCAGTGTCTCTTCTTTCGCTGGCCTGTTTCTTCCCGAGAGAGAGAGAGAGAGAGAGAGAGAGTGTGCATAGATGAAAATAATCCATTACATCACATTTTGATGATATGATTTCATCATGTCTTTCATAAGGCATTGTGTGTTCTGATTACCTTTTTTTTAACACTGCAACTTATTTTTTTTCCATAAAAAAACTGTTTATCGGATGTATAATTATGCTCCTGTGAAATTATACCTTTACCATGTCTCAAAAAAAAAAAAAAATATCTAACATTAAAATTGAATCTAAAATCTAGTCAAACATCACACCCTATCCATACGGTAGTTAACATGGGCTAATAATTTCTCCTACTAGAATAATGCTAGTATTATTGCAAACAGGTTCATTGCAAACAAACAAGCAATATTTGAAGATTCTAAAAGATTAGAAGGTATTCTGTATTGTTGTAAATTTCCATTGGCCACTAACACATCATCACTGGTTTTTATGCTCACTCTCCTGTAGAGCATGAGCTCACGGGCCTGCTCCAATGAGATGATAAACTGCCTCTGATTCCATGATTCCAATTTGTAATTTTCAGAGTGCAGAGGTAAGACTAAGACGATTGATCAAATTGAGGAGCAAGTTGAGCGACCCTTCCTTCTTTCTCCCTCTCGTCTCTCTCTCTCTCTCTCTTGCCCAAAGACCCTCTTTAAATATTCAGCTAGATTTATGAATGGTCACTGTCTCCCACAGCTATTTATATCCAGGGCCGGCGCTCCGCACACGCACATCACGCACTGCGCGTAGGGCACCAAGTGCTTGGGGGGGCACCAAAAAATCTGGGTCGTGAAAAATCATCACAATAGGCTACTAGTATAAATAACAAATAAAATATGTCTAAAGCATGTTAATATACAAAAGCAATACAAAAGTAATATGCCTAGGCTAGACCAAATTGGAGAAAAAGGTGAATCTCCTGTGCCAGTCTCCCTCTGGTGCCCCCCCTTCCCCACCTTGCAGTGGTCTGTTCCTCAATCAGTGTCAAATTTGGCAGACACCTGATCGACATCAGACATGGCCTCGAAAAGGCACAAAGAGTCGGGGGCGGAAAAAGGGGAAAAGAAGAGACAGCGGGATAATACTCGCTTGCAGTTAAGACAATGTTTTAAATAAAAGTGTTAGTTTTGTAGGCGCCCTTGCTTCGTGTATGCATGTCCAGGGGGGCGTCGCTAGTAGTTGTGCAAATGATCCAGGGCTTTGCTCAGCATGTAGAATCTTTTATTTTAACGGGGGTCCGGGGGTTTCTCCGGGAAATTTTTCAACTTGGGCTGTTTAAGATGCAGTTAGTTTGTTTGAGAAGAAAAGGAAGACCGCTTAGATACGTTTTTTCGTTGTTGTTCTATGCGGATAATGCGGTCAAAGGCCCAAGGGCGACATCTGTTGGTGAAACTGCAATTATAATTATTATTAGATTAGATTATTAGGGCTGGGAAAAGCTTAATCACATCCAAAATAAAAGTTTCTACATGATCTGTGAGTGTACTGTATATAATTATTTTGTAATATACACACATATGCACATATATATTTAAGAAATATTTGCATGTATATACTGTATATATTTATAGATAATTTATATTATATATAAATTAAAATATTTTATATATAAATAACAAATATTTCTTAAATACATACATGCAAATGTGCATTTATATATATATACAAAATAAGTATACACAGTACACACACATAGGCCTATATCATTAATGTAGACACAAACATTATTTTGGATGCGATTAATCACGATTAATCTTTTCCCAGCCCTACAAATTATGTACAGAATTATTATATTGTGCCTCATCAGACCTCTTTTAAAGGTAGAATAGAGTTTTGAGTTTTAAATGTTCCAGTGACACATAGGCCTATATTATATAAAAGACTAATGTGTGCAATATTTTTGTATGATGGTTAATGATTCAGTAGAATCCATGAATATTTTGTCTTGTATTTCTGAATGCAGGGTCAATGCTAAAATACATGGGTATGGGTGGTTGGGGGGTGGGGTGGGGGGTATGGGGGCACCACCAAGCATTTGTGCTTAGGGCACCCAAATGGCTAGTGCCGGCCCTGTTTATATCTCTTATATTGACAGAAACACATTCAGGAAGAGGAATTAAATTTTGGTTTCTGCGAGTGCGACAGGGGAAGTTTGATAGAGCGTCGTCTCACTCGGAGGTGGGGGACTGAAGCGCTCAGATTAATGTATTTTTTGGAACAAAAGTAGACATGGATTTATTCCTATTTTCCCTCTCTTTTTATGAAAAATTCAAATGAAGGTCAATTTTCAGGATTACCTGCCTCTCTGTAAAATGTTTCAGGACATTTATCATAAAGCAAATCAAAAATTAAAGACACAGGAGGCAATTTTAACAGAACAGAAGACATAGGTTAGATATACGGTAGATGTGGCTTTGTTTGATAACGTATAGACTCGTAAAGTTATAGCGTCGGAAGTAACTAGTCATTTGAATGCATGTTCCAGGCGACTGCTGAATGGTCTTTACCTTTAATAATGCAAGTTCTGTGTCTGCCTCTTCATGTTCTCCACTCTGGTCGGGTCTCAATCTCAAGTGATTTCACCGACACGCCAGTCTGTTGGGACACTGTCCCCGCCATTCGATCCGATTATTTAGGAAGGACAAAGTGCTCGTGTTGATGAAGAGCCTGCTCGAAAATCTGAGAGTGCAGAAATCAATGTGGATCCAGCGGGCCCCGGAGCATTGATCACGACTCCCTCTGCATTGACAATCCATGCCTTGTTTGGCTATGCGCGTGAATAGGGCGAAATGAGCCTCCAGTGAACACTTTCTGTACCATCTTCCTCATGATCCCTGTCTCTCGTCCCCCCCTTTCTCTGCCTCCGTATTGACACGGCTCCTGCCATGATTTATAATCACACAGTCAAAAGTTTTGAGTGAGGGAGCAAAGTTTGCAGTGCAAACCCTCAACAGGAAGCAACACCAGTGCAAACAACCTTTTTTATTATTAGCATTCCTGTTTTTTTGTTGTTGTTGTTTTTTTTTTTTTTTTTTTTTTTACTTTAAGCAATGTTTTTGAGCGAAGGCAAAACATCAGCGAAGGCCTTATAGTTTGCGGTGGAATCAATCCCAAAGAGCGAGAAGACACTCAAATGAGGGTCTCTCATTATGGACTGGCATTGTTTGTCCAGAAATCCTTTCCTCCGCACCTTGTTAGAGATGTCCAGTCTGCATAATTGGAGCCGGCGCTGACAGATGCTTCACTGAAAGCTTTTGTAAATGACAAATGTTCTACCTCTCAGGGAAATATGACCGTTTAAAAGAATGACGTCTCGTTATTGGTCCTGCGGATGATTTGGAAGGCTCTGGCAATCAAGCTGCTCCTAACAGTATCGAAGCATTTCTCCTGAATAGAGTAAGAAATCACCTCTCTTCGGGATGTCTGACTCCATTTAAAATGAAGGAGATGCTTAGTTTAGATTAGGTTTGCAATAAATAAACAGTCGGTTTATGATTAATTGGTGTTAAATTACTTGAAAACCACATTGCTGTAAATTGACCATGATGTCCTATGTGAATCTTTAAAACAAGATGATGATATCTGAGGAACGAGCAGTCTGAGTAACCAAAGACAGAAAGTTTTTTTTTTCTTTGCTTTCTCTCTTTCAAAACAGGTTAGAGTCACACATCTGTTTTGAGATGCTCAGGTTCAACACGGACATTCCAAACACAGATGACTTCTCTTTGGGCTTTTTTTGTTTATAAACTCCAAGATTCCTCTGATTAGCTTGTCACTTTGTTTGGATTCAGGATGATCAAGTAAAAACCTTCATTATAAGAGTCAGATTTTTACTTGTGTACTGGAAAGAGTCTTATGGTGATGAATTCTATTTTATAAGAAACCACCTGTTGTGAACTTTTCAATGGAAGTGTCACCCTATTGCAACAGAACTGTGTAGCTTTTCCGCATATTCTTACATATTGCATCCTTCCTTGTGCAATACATGCAGAGTAAGAGAAGATGATTTTTTTTTTTTTTTTTTTTTTGCTATTTATTCATAAATTAAATATCTTGGATACCGCATATTGTAAAAGTGTTACTCCTGTTAAAATAATAACATGTTTTAAGATTTATTTACAATAACAATAAAATAATATGTAACACATTCTTTCACAACTCACTTAATGACAATGAACCATATTGACAGACGTCTTGCTGCCAGTTATGTGGATAGACTTAAATGAACAATTATGGAATTGTAACTCCTTTAGTCCTATGTGCAAATTTGCTGCCATCATTAGCCGGGAGGCTGTTTGATGGCGGAAGGATCTGGCAACCCCGTTGTCTTAGGGACACAAGTCACATTTCAGATCAGCACAAGATGGAACCAGGATAATTAGTAACCATATCGTGGCCATACAACTAAGAAAATAAAGTCTGGAAAAGTGTAGTGTCAGTCTGTGCTTGATTTTTTTTTTTTTTTTTTTAAGTCCATGTCAAGGCGTCATTAAATGTGGCTAAATGCGTGTTATACTGTAGATCTTACTGTGAACGTAAGTAATAATAACTTTAACCACAGAATTTTGAATTATAGCTGGATATTCAGGTGAAAATCACACACTTATCCCTGGTGAAGTATGTAGGACTCCTCCAATAATTTACTCCACATAAACCTTAAATTTAGTTTCATTGTGACTTAAAGGACAACTCCGGTGCAAAATTAACCTAATTATACATTGTTACCTATTCAACCGTTACCTGAGATTTGTTTTCATGATTGCTGAATGTAAATAGTTTTATCTCTAAAAACAGTTTAGCCTATAACGCTAGTATAATGCTAGTATATAGGGCATAGAGTAATGACAAATAAAAATCGCTTGTTATTACCACTAACAAGGCTCAAAATAGCCCCACACTAACACGACAGCATAACAAGGGTCCCTACATTCAAACCGAAGCATTGAGAACTTTGTCAGTGTCCAAACAGTTTAATAAGAAGATATTTTATACACACAGTCAACTTCGCGAAAACAGGAAGAAGCCATCTTTGAAAAATAGTCTCTACCAGTCGATCTACGAGCGCCGATCCAAGTGCGCTGAACTGTGCAGAATCTCATATGGTCTGTTGTTTCCGGAAAAAGCACAAACATGAACCATTTTCTTCTCTTCAATATGTACACGTTGCCTACTGTTCGCGCTCACCTTATTCACATCTCACCAGCACACTTGGATTGGCGTTCGTAGATCGACTGGTAGAGACTATTTTTCAAAGATGGCTTCTTCCTGTTTTCGCGAAGTTGACTGTGTGTATAAAATATCTTCTTATTAAACTGTTTGGACACTGACAAAGTTCTCAATGCTTCGGTTTGAATGTAGGGACCCTTGTTATGCTGTCGTGTTAGTGTGGGGCTATTTTGAGCCTTGTTAGTGGTAATAACAAGCGATTTTTATTTGTCATTACTCTATGCCCTATATACTAGCATTATACTAGCGTTATAGGCTAAACTGTTTTTAGAGATAAAACTATTTACATTCAGCAATCATGAAAACAAATCTCAGGTAACGGTTGGTAACAATGTGTAATTAGACCAAAGGTTCATTTTGCGCCGGAGTTGTCCTTTAAGTTCAACATGAAATGTTTGCGACCCATTTTACTTCTGTAACCTGACACTTTTCAGAGTGAAACAAGATTATGAATGTGAAACAAAAAGTAGATTAGTACTTCATTTTTATCGATTAACTTAATTGTGACAAGTGTCCATTAACATCAGAGACAGGAGGTTGAAAAGTCAGATGGACTTGTGGTATCAGCCGAAAGGGAGGGTCTAACACTTTATTTATTTATTTTTTAAACAATTTGGAATAACACGCACTGATGAATGGTGCACAAGACGACTATGAATGGCTATTAAGGGAGTAAATCGGGTTAACTGAGTCAATTCATGTTGACTAATCAATGATTTTTTCACAGTCTTTGTTGCTCAAGGAAATAAAACTGGCTTAGTAAAGATACTGTACAAAGTTTAGTCATTTTTATTTAACACATTTTTATGTATTCACTGTAGCTGCGAGACTTCAGAGAGTGCCATATTTAGATTAAAAGATGCAGACTCATCTTGTGAGGTGATGAGTTTGCCCCACGGAGCAGGAGACACGAATGTATCCCTCCTCTTCCTGCTCGCAGGCCGATTTAACACCAACCAGGTCAAAACACACTTCTTCCTTCCTGTCTAAAAGGAAGCCAGGCGGGCTTGCAGGAACCATGGTATGTGTTTAAATTGTGAATATATTGGGTTTATTGCGTTTGTAGGCTTCCTTGAAGTACATTCAATTTGTTTCAATGAAACAAAAGTAATTCAGATCTGTTTAAATCTTTATATCTTTCAATCAAACCTATGAAATGTGTGAATTTCACAAACACTTTAGTCAGTATCAGACATATCATCTATATTGATTCTTTCAAATATTTCTGCTGTTATTGTCATAACTCTGCTATGACAATGATACTAACAACGCTGTGTATACACAAAATGAGCAGCAACAAAATGTGAAACACATAATGTCTGTCGCAACATGGATCCCAAGGTGGGACAATCCAATTCTTTAACATGAGTAAGACCATAGAACCACCACCTGAAAAAGTGTCTGATTATTACAAAATGAATTATAGTAATGTTATATTGTAACTACCTGTTCTGAATAAAGGTGGCTAAAAAAAAAGGTAAAGAATCTGTTCGAAGTTTGGGTTTTTGTTTTGTTTTTTAACGTTTTTAAAATAAATCTCTTATGCTAATTGGATGAAATTTGAAGCTGACTTTTCAGCACCCATTACTCCAGTCACATGATCCTTCAGAAATATAAATGTCTTCACCGTCACTTTTGGTTAATTTATTGTGTCCTGATTAAAAGTATTCATTTAAAAACCATACTGACTTTATGACAATATCAAGTTCTGTTGTTGAAATGAAAGTTAAGTACACAGTTTGAACTACAGAGTAAGCATTTGATTTATTTCACATTCGCCAACTAATTTATTGCAGTACAGCAGAGATACTACACCTACCTTTTGAAACCAGTGAGTAAGAAGGTAATTCTGCCGAGCGGTCCCTGTTGTTGCTATTATCTGCTTTATTGAACATAGCACTCCGTTTCCACAGCCATTTACATAAACGGAGGAGTCTATATATTAAAGTAGCATCAAATGACTCATGACTTAGGAGAGGGGGGACCGGTGGCCCCATCCCTCTCTCCTCTTTATGCTCCTCTCTGCCTCTCCACCTCTGCATTGCAAAGCCCCTTACATTAAATTGTGATAGATGAAGAGCGGAGGGCATTCATACAAATCAATGACTTTAGTGTATGTGTCATTAGCTTGAGAGATGCAGGCAACGGTCAGTGCCATAAATCAAGCGATGATCGGCCTGTCTGAGAACGGAGCGGCTCCTCGCACAGACGCATGCATGAGCCTGGGAAAGAACAGGAAAGTGGCTCCTCCGCTTGTTAGCGGCATGCTCAGTTAGCGTACGATCTAACACACTGAATGATGCCATTGTTTTTTTTTTTTTTATGTATATTTAAAAGCGAGCTGAATCTGGCATATCCCTGATGACCAGGCTGGCCGGTGGATTAATGACTCTGTGCTCTTGCTACTTTGACACCAATACTGATGGCAGAGATCTAGCGACCCAGAACTCCAGAGAGACAGCAGTCAATAGCAGACCATCTCACCCAGTGAACCACAGCAGGAGAAAAATCATTCTCACAATTTACCACAGAGAATAGCATTTAATATAGACTCAAATGTGCAAGATTGCAGATTCAGTGTAATTAGACAGTACAGTCCATACAGAAGCAAGACGGACGGGGACGTACTGAACGCTGAACCATGTGAGCAGGGAATGGGTGAGCAGTGAATCATCGCAAGGCCTTGCACTTCCTTTTTGATCACATTTGCTGTGTCCGAAAAATCACCCACTACTCACTATATAGTGGACTATATAGTGAGCTCGCCATTTTGTAGAGCTGTCCGAATGTATAGTGATGATCATTATACCCTATATAGTCCACTCAATGTATCCCAGAATGCATTTTGAAAGTAGTGTACAACCGATGGTCACTAACCCAAGCCCTACATACCATCATCCATTGCGCTGATTGTAAAAATCAGCGCAATGTGTACTCCATGTGTGGAGTAGCGCATTAGAAACGGCCAGCAATGACTTTTAGTTTTTGTTTTTTTTTTAATTTTGGAGAAATAAGCTCAATAAAATGTAATGTATTTATTATTTAAAAAAAAAAAAAAAAAAAAAAAAAATTATTTAACCCAGAGCTGGCTCGGCACCAGCTGACAGATGATGTAATCAACGGCACTGAGAGACGATCGAGTAGTGTCCGAAAGTGGTGTTTCGTTTCCAATATGCTGGTGAGCTCACTATATAGTGCTCTACTCCCTACCCCCTACATAGGGGGTAGGGAGTAGTGGTTTGAGTGGAGATTTCAGACACAGCAATTGTGTATATAAGAACCATCGCTTAAACATATAATGTTGTGTCTATTTTGGTAATGTATGACTATGAATTAAAATACATAATCATTAAAAAAAGTGTGTCGTCTTACATTTCACTTTCACACATCAAACTGCAATGAGACTTCATTCTCTATTTATTTTTTGGGTGATTGTCATTTTGTTGGTGAAGCTTATATACCAATTAAAATTGCAGGCATACTTACTTTTGTGCATAGTGTGTACTGTCAGATAAGATCTATTTGATGGAGATATTTTGAACTTAATTTTCCTAAGCGGTAATCGCTTCAATTACCTACATCTATTTGATTTTATGAAATCAAGTATAATGTAAGAAATGTTTTGTCACTTATAAAAGTTGCTTCGCATGGTAAATTCTAAATTAACACGAATTATTCAAGTCAATAACAAAAAATATGATTTACTATCATTGAATCAACCCATGAAAAGTAATTTTTATGGCTTAAAACAAAAAGAAATAGCTCCTCAAAGTAACAACTGCACGTTCTCATTTATCACAGTGTACTTTTTCCTTCTGAACTAAACACTGCATGTAAAATTGAGAAGAAAGAGACAAAGTAAGCAAACAAGACAGCAAGATAACAACAGGTTTTTTAAATTGTATATTTTTATGGAACGGTGAACGACAGCAATCTTCTATTGCTTATGAAACACATTCATCTTTCTCTTGCTGATCTAGAGGGGTGACGAGGGTTCAGTTTGGAAATGGTGAAATCACACACTTGTGACTCATTTAACATGCTCATTTTGGAAAGAAAAAGGAAAAGGAAATGTCTCTTAGACTTCAAACAAAATCATTAACATATAAAATATATCAGTCATATTTTTTTTTTAATACTAGACAGTATGGACAAAGCAATCAAACTAACGGCACTGACTGAATTTCCATAGTTCTCTCTAGAGGCCATATCTGCATTTGATCTAAAAAAAAAATAAAACTAATTATATATTTATAAACACAGTTATATTCATTTTTTGTCTTTGATGTTTGTGCTCATTTCTGGAATAGAGAAAATTTATCAATTATAATTTTCTCTAATGATACTTCCGTTAAATCTTATATTTTTTTTATATGTGCTCAGTGTTGTACTAGTTTGACGTGTATCTAACTACAAAGATAGTGTATCTGTATGCTTCATATACATTTAAACTGGGTTTGTGTATAATTGCAGATATATTTGTTTCAGTAAATTCTCTTGACACACAAGTAGACTACAAAGGCCAATAAACATACACTCTCAACCTTTCAGAAAAACACACACACACACACACACACCCCAGGTTGACATATCCATATCCAGACACCACCTGACCCACTGTTTACATAATGTCCCAACTCGTTCCCTTACTGTGTCTCTTGCTATAACCATTGACACCATTGGACAGCGGTATCATTAGCCGATTAAGCGAAACATGATGGGGACAAGATCTCACAAAGCTGCAGAATTGGGGATTAGAATGAAAAGGTAGATGACGAAGGCTCTGAGGCACAATAGACCCTTCCCAATTACTCCACTCCGGGACCTGAGCTCAGACGGGTCATGCATTAAAGTGAAAAAAAGCATCTGAACTGATCGCTGAGTTGGAGTTAAACAAAGCAGCATCCACCCAAGGGTTTAACATACAACTGACTCCCTCTTGGGAAAGGGGGAGAAGAGAGAGAGAGAGAGAGAGAGAGAGAGAGAGAGAGAGAGAGAGAGAGAGAGAGAGAGAGAGAGAGAGAGAGAGAGAGAGAAGAGAGAGAGAGAGAGAGAGAGAGAGAGAGAGAGAGAGAGAGAGAGAGAGAGAGAGAGAGAGAGAGAGAGAGAGAGAGAGAGAGAGAGAGAGAATCATTTTCAAATTCATTTTCTATGTTGTTTTGACGCTTTGGCAATACAAAATGTATTTTTTGTCATGCCAATAAAGCTTTCTGAATTGAATTGAGAGAGAATCAACATATGAAACCCATCTTCAAAATCAGCCTCTGAGATTGACAGAAAGAGAAAGACAACCGGAAACGCTCTCTTTCCAGAGATCCAGCAACTACCTGCCTGCTTCCCAATCCTTCCCTTTGTTTTCTTTTACTCCTTTATTCTTGAAGGAGCCTAATTAGCTGTTGCTGAGGGCCTCTTTCTCCCTGCCCTTAAATCAGTAATTGGTTTCAGTGCTGAGACTGTCAAGAAATTAACACATCACACCCTGACAGCAGCTGTTTTTTTTCCTCTTATTTGTCATCTGAATCGCCACTGATTTGCCAGAGAGCATAACAAATGAGTGGTTGATAATCAGAGGCTACTCTCTGCGGTGGAAGTGTGTGAGAGCATTTGTGTCTGAAAGAGACAAGAGTGAGAGCGGGAGAGGAGGAGAGTTAGTGAGGATGTTGATGCCCGCATAAGTTCTCCATGATTGATATTTAACAATTTGTCACTTGTGAATATGGCCTGCTATATTGGCATGTACACTTTGTCTTTGCATAACTTTTTTTCTGGCTGCCACATGCTAAGTTCTCAAAACACACAGAGGCATAGTGTTAAAGCCCATTCTGAGAAGGGATGTCACAATACCAAAAATCTAGTAGTCGGTACAGACACCACCAAAAGTACACAATACTCGATACCAAAGTCGCTACTATGGTAAAAAATAAATAAATAAATAAATAAAATAATAATAATAAATAAATAAATAAATAAATAAATAAATAAATAAATAAATAAATAAATAAATAAATAAATAAATAAATAAATAAATAAATAAATAAATAAATAAATAATATGCTTACTAAAATAGTAACTTTAAGGTGGATAAATTACAATTTTTTAACCAAATTGTTTGCTTACTCAATTTTTTATGAGGTAGTTTGTTGCAATAGTCAGTGATAAAAAAAGAATGAATAAACACATTAGAAGTAGTAAATAAATACAATAGAATCAAGATACAAATTAAACAAAGCTGTATATTTTTTCAGGTAGGTATAAAAGTAGTATTCGATTAAAAATACCACAGAAATTGAATAAACTCTAAATAACTCTGTAATAATAATTGAATTACTCCGTACTAATAATTTAAGCTTTTCTTTTGTTGTTTGATTATCATCATTATTAATACAGAGAGCGAAAAGTAGACAGTAGCAGGTTTTAAAGGCAGTTGTCACTAAGACCTAATGGACAAAAACAATCAACAATGTTGTTACACATGCTGTTCACATTCACATAACTGATGCTAATATTCGCCAAGACAGGCATTTTGACGTAACTATGTGTGTATTTGAAAGTTTATCTCAAAGGAAGTTTAAAAATGAATGATTTGTTCCGATAAGTTTGGTTTAAACCTACAGTACATGCTATAGTGCATAAATTGTTCAGTACCATCAATACTTACAGTACTGTAGAAAAATAAGTACCATCAGGAGTTTTAATTTCATCCCTTATTCCGAGGTGGCCATCTCAAAGATTCAGGGCTTGACTCATGCATGGTCAAGCTAAACCCCCCTCATGGACGCATTTATTCATTCATCTCTTCAGTCATTTGTCTAAGGTCAGCAGACAGCCACCGTCAGATTAGAACAATCCTGATTTAAGGATTAGAGCATCACCAAGACACTGATAAGACGGCCATTTAACACCACAGATAAGATCAGCACATGACTGGGTTAGGTGAAGGACATGACTACATTTCCTCTGTAAAAAGTTGACTGCATAACTAATTTAAATGCAAAAATGGCAAACTCACTTATCTGAAGTCTGATGTGTCAGCAAAACTGTTTTCATAGTATTAAGACATGTATCTTAAGCAGAAAATCAGCATATTAGAATGATTTCTGAAGGATCATGTGACACTGAAGACTAATGCTGCCATTTGTGCCAATCCGTTGTTCACCAGAAACCATTCCACAAACACGGCAAAATCTCCCTGAGGATCAACATGCCTTGAATTGCTCGCTGAGGCTGGTATAAAACACACAAAGCGAACGGTCAGGGGTGCGTTTCCCGTACAACAATGTACTGTAGATCACTGCTTCACTAGTACCATGCTCCATTGGAGAACTCAACTAGCTAGTCACGACTGTTTACCGAAACCCAATGTCGTCTCGTTCAACCCAATGTCGTGTCGTTCAACCCACTGTCGTATCCTTGCTTTCGCACGTGGTGGAGTAATAACTACTTTTAATGAAACTGTTTGAGATCCAATTAAAGCTAGATTTGTTTTATATAAATTACAGACATGTCATCTGAGGACTATTTCTAATTGTTCTCAGTTGTTTTGCTTTATTACCAGACTCAATATTTGGCTCGTTCTTACATAGTAGAGCACGTTCGCACATGCGCACTCTTCAAACACGTTACTTCAAATCTTTTGAAAAAGTAAAAGATGTAAATTACATTTGTATGCATTCTAAATAAAAGACACCAGTTGTACTGACTGTCAGCTTGCTTATTTTGCTCAAGATAAGGATTTATTACGTCCAAATGTGTTGCAATATAGAAACGATGCCTCTAACCACAGGTCGAGAGCTGTCGTTCAAACCCCCCCAACTTTGCGATGCTGTTTCCGAATGTTCGTTGGAACGATTGTTCGTCAGGAAACAGACTCGTTGAACTATGCTGATAACGACGGGACTTGCGATCATAGTTGGCTAACGATGCTTTTGAGAAACGCACCCCAGGCTAGTGTGAGGCATGCCAGATCTAAAAAGTCCTTGGTGTGGTCCTCTACTTCTGCTCCAAGCAAAGCAATTGGATGGACACAAAGTCCATTACAAAATAGGGAGGAAAAAAAACACTCAAAACAAAAATCTTATCTGAGCCTAGTAAATGCATGTCGCAAGGAGATTCAGAGAAAGAAACGGTCTTTAATAATAAATCCAAGTGGAAACTCAGGAGAACACAATCACGTTAAACCATAAGCAATTCCGGACAAATACCTAAGAGCTTAAATACACAGGGAGAGTTAATTAACCAGAACAGAGACAGGTGTGGCATTAATCAGCAACTAATGACTAATGAACACAGACAAAATGGGAGAAGGAAAAAAGAAATCAAAACAAGATGGAACTAAACAGAAATGGAAAGAACCCTGAAAAATACCAGTTGCATAATGAAGTTAATCTTTACATTTAAGCAGAAAATGGATTTATCATGTTTTAGTTTTTAGAGTGTGACATGTTCTCTAATCAGAGAATATTAGAAATGCAGATGGTGAGAGTCTGCGAGAGGCAGAGATGTATCCCGCCTGTCCATAAATCCCTCAAACTCTACAGGCAGATAATGGCCCAATTAACCTTTTCAAACTACCACTGTCAGCACAATTTGCCATGGCTTTTTACAAAATGAACTTCTTTTGGCGGCAAACTGTGTGAGATTCAGATCACAGTGAGGGCCTGACACCCACTGGTCATCTCTTAGCGACCTTCCAACATGTTCAAGTCCCTCTGTGAGTTTTTCATCTTTCCAGTCCTCCATTTTGCCTACTTACTGCTCTTCGCTGACCGTTTCTGTAATCAGTACAGTGAAGGACACCAGACTAGCGTTAGCTTTTGAGTGGAAGGCCGTGCAGGTCAGATTGTAGTCCAGATGAGGAGAGTTGAGAGGGGTGGAGGCGGCAGCCAGGCTTAAATTGGCCCTCTTGCACCTGCACGCTTGTGACGCCAATGTCACTCGGTCTGTAGCAGGGAGAGGTCAAGAGGCTCATTGTTACGACCTCACCTCCTCAAACCAGGCATTCACCTCAAAGCTCACCGCCATTAGACAGAACGGCACATAGCCATTCTCACTTTAAAAGTGTGAAGCTAAAGAAGTACTCATTAGTCCTCATGATACATAATTGCACAAGTGCACTCTGATTGCACATCACAAAAATCGTTTCTGTACTTATTTAGCTCACAGGCATATCATCTCGGGTGTTAAATGTATGGAGTGGAAAAATAAAGCACATATTAAGTCCCACGCACATGGTGACATATCAGTTTGGCTCCGTTTAACTTAAACAGTTTATCCATTGGAAAATATTATGTTTGTTCATTTGCTTAGTGACAAAAAACACGTTCGAAAAGGTGAGGTTAAATTAAAAAGTGCCGCTGATACAAACGCTCATGAGCTAATAAAGAAGAAAGTCGCAGCGGTCTTGTCATCGTCGCTTCACATTAATCAAGCAGTCCGGCGCTTAAAATGTTAGGTGGGTGCAAGGACAGAGAAATAAAAATCGAAAGAAACAGTAGCACGGAAAACGAAGAGCCCGGTTGCAACTGCTGTCATTCAGGAAATATATCCGAGTCTATAAAGTGTTCCCTCAGGTCCTTGTTGTGTCTTTCACTGTCTGTAGGTGTGTACTCACTCCATCTCAGTGTTGTCACACAACAAGAAAAGTCTATTTGGGTCTTGCATGTTAGCCAGTGTTTGTTTGTGGGTGTGTGACTGACACCCTGAGGCTACAAATACAGTTATACAAAACAAGGGTGGAAAGAGGCCGCCGTATGATATTTCTTGATTTTGACAAGCGCCCTGCCAAGGTGAAATTGTTTCTGATGTGCTTTTGAGGCGCTTCCCTCTTCCAAAAGCCTTGTACATGAAGTTAGTGTTGTTTTCTACCTCATCTCCTTTCCAACGTGGCGGCAGGCTGAGGAGAGAGGTGGCGTTTGCGCCTTCGTGTTTCGTGAAATTGGACTGCCTCTCCCCATTATTGTAAACATCATCCCCACCGACATGGCTGGCAGTTGCCGTGGCGTCGGACCTGGCTGCCTTGGATACATCTGCTAAAACACATCCATTAAGGCCAAACTACTTTTGATTTACATGTTGAGACTTTTTAAAAGTGTCACATCCAGTGGCATTTGCCCAGACAGCTCGCCTGTGTCGCAGAAGACCCACCGTCTCTCTCTCTCCCTCCCTCTCAAAGCCTTTATTTACTCTTTTTTTCTCTAGCTTCTTTTTCTTTTTCTTCATTTTTTTCCCCCAAAGGAAGAATTCTCTTTCGTTCAGCATTGGTCACATCACACCAGGCAACCCCTCATGGCTCGGTAAACAACGCTCTTCAACTAGCGTTCGCTCCTCTCCCTTTCTCTCTTCTGCCTCATTACTGCATAAGCACAACTTAATGACCTTATCGTCAATGCAGTTCCCTATCACCTGTCACACCAGCAATTAATTTGATTCCAGCTATAAATTATGGCAGATATTTCTTTCTTTTTTTTCCTTTTTGTGTCAGAATGTAATTTATAATGATTAGGGGAAAAAAAATGTATGTGACATGGGTATCATAAGAAAGGACAACAAAATGCTCATTAAGCATGTAGAAATTGTCCATGAGGCTTTTGTTGTCTAAGGTCTCACTGTAATTAAACTTGTATCAGCTAGTTCATAAAGAACAGACAATTAAAGCCACAAGAATGGCTAAACAATAGGCCATAGGTTTTCAAGTAGTGCGCTGCAGAATGTTAGCGATAAAAGTGATAATTAGCTACTTTTGTCACATTAGTTATGGAAGTTATAGAATAACTTATTTGTTCAAATCTATCCAAACAATGTGCTGAATGAGTGTCATCAAAATTGCCCCACAAGTTCTCATTAAAGTCAAATTGTGGCAATAGACCCATCGCATACTTAAAATTTTCCTCTCAGATCAAAGTAATGAAACAAGCCATCTCTGCATCAGCATGCATCATGTGTTGTGTTGAAAGCATCGCTACTGACAGTTTCTCTTTGATTCCTCTGACTGACAAGCTCACCACATCCAACGCACCGTTACGTGTCCCATGTATCAATTTGAGAGCTCAATCTGATTATATCTAACTTACTAGACCTTGTATGTATTACATGGCTGCCTTTAGACAGGCTGGAGGGCAATGCTTCATCTTCACTAGGCAAAGATTTTATGAATCCAAGTGATTTCATAAAAGTCCCATTATATCTGAATTTACTGCTGTTATGGCTTACGATACAAATATCTCAGCAAGGTGTGAATGTCGCCAGTGGCTATGCTTGTAAAGAATGAGGTGGTAATATGTAGCGTGTGTGTGTGTGAATATGTTCTGAATGATAATATGACTTCCTTGCACAGTAGGACTATATAAAAGATACTCATGAATGTATTATGGGTAATGGATTAGTTGAGTGTTTTTATGGACGTTTTGATTCTCACATATGTTAGCGAGCAAATTACTTGGTTTTCACAAAAATGCTCGGGGCTGATCGTCACAACACGGCAGAGTTCATGATTCATTTATTAAAAAGGATTTGTCAATGTTACATCAGCTCGAAAAGAAAAAAAAAAAAAAAGATCAGAGAAGGAGAAATGTTTCTGGCAAAATACCACCGTATAAAATGAATAGGTCGTGTATTCGTGGCGAAAGAGCCAGGATTGGTACTGAAAGGGTTGATAAGGTTATTGTAGATTTATTAGCACACAGATTTCTTGTTCAGTTTTGTTCGTTATTTTATCTTTTTTAATTTTGTCATTGTTCCGATGAGAGCTCTGCGAGGACCTCGGTGGCTTTTACTTTATTGGGTCATAAAGGCTTCTGTGTTATGACCGGTTAAAAGGCGTCACCTTAGATTTGAGCCCCCACACATCAGGAGGATCTCAGATACGTTTATAATGTTAAAGCTGAGCACCTTGACCCCATTATTAAGAGAAGTCTTTATGCACAGAGATAAAATGTGTGACAAATGCACAAAGGATGCCTTTACGTGACTTCTTCAATCAATAGAATCTTCCTTATTTTCCACAATAAAATGAGAATTATGCATCTTGAGCTGATTGAATTATACAGGTAATTGCACATCTCATCATGTTCCCCACCGCCTGTTCACTTGATCTATTAACGTAGTTTCCCGATCGCTCTTCCACCACACGCTACATCTGACTATGGGCTTGAGGAGAGGGTCAAGGACACCTAAACACCTAAACTAATCATGTTACAATAATAATAATAATAATAATAATAATAAAACATTTAAAAAATAGTAATGTTTAAGACAAATACATGTATGTAATATGTAAATTTGTCTAAAGTGTGAAAATAGATATGTTTAAACTTAATGCATTTACAGTACTATATTCAAAATACGTATTAAATACTTATTCTTTTATCAAATCAAATAATATTAAATGCAATAATAGTAAATTAAAGATGAGCTTTGTCAAGTTATAAGATACTGCAGCATAATGCATTCTGTAGTCAATCTGTAAGAATGATAGCCTGACCTCTGAACTTTGATATCCATATACATTGATACAAGTAGTGATACATATATTCCTCGCATTAAGCAACCCAAATACTAATAATAATATATTTTTTTAAATGAATAAATCATAATGTCTCAACATTTCACTGAGATAAAGACTAGCTAACAGATTGACCTTTTTTTTCAACGGGCAAATTGTTAAGTAATCCAGGTGGCGTAAGTACAAAAATAATTATTTTTAATAATACAAAAAAAAGATTCAGAGTGGTGATGCATTGACCTGTAGATTTTCTCAATTCATTCAACTTTGAAAGACAGTCAATTTTGGACCTGCCTATGCTTATATATAGGGTTGGGTATCGAGAATCGAGTATCGATTGGAACCGAGACTAAGTTTTCGTTTTTCCCGGAATCGTTCAAAAGTTAAAATTTCGATTCCTAGTTTCGATATTCACAGTCCGCCGAGCAGAAGAAGAAACCGCTGAACAACACCAACGAAGAAGCGTCTACCGGAAGTGTTGGCATAACCACGCGAGTCGAACATGATACCTTACGTCGGCGATCCAAAGTGTGGCTTCACTTTTCTAAAAATAAGGAAATCTCGGCAAAATTTGTGACAAAAGGAGTATTTTTACAGAAGGAGTATTTCCTTCAGAAAGGCCGTTGGTTAGCAAGGTTAGCTAAACTTTTTTGACCCTGCCTCTTAAAAGAATCGGAATCGAGAATCGTTAGGAACCGGAATTGAAACAAGGAATCGCAATCGGAATCAGAATCGTTCAAATTCAAATGATACCCAACCCTACTTATATACAATCTTTAAGTGTGGTGTGTGTTTTTTTTTGTTTTGTTTTTTGTGTGTGTGTGTGTGTGTGTGTGTGTGTTTGTTTTGGCTTTCCTCTATAATGAGACATCTTTTGTATCAAAAGAGGAATATGTCACAGTAGCAGCACAGGTTTCAAGGACAATTGAACTCTATTGGAGAGAAATTAGGTTTGGTCTTCAGCTTATGACAAACTATGGCGCCACTGCACCTAATGACCCTTGTGATGTTCTTCTGCATGGGTCAATGACTAATAAGCAAATATCACACTCAGTATGCCATTGCTATCGTCTGTCACAATTAAGCTTTTTTCTCCCTTCTCCTCCATTTGACTTGTTTTCCCAGAGAATTCTGGTAATAACTCAGATGAATGTAGAATTAAGCTGTCTATGCGTGGTGTTTCTGTAACTGCTAGGCTTTATGAACATCCAAATATTTTAGCATGTAAAGCCACTTGAATGAAATATTATTCATCGTCTAATGCGGTGAGTGATTTAAAAACCAATCCGAGCACTGTTTAGGAATGCAATTTGCTTACATTAGATACGATCTAATATTAATAAGAACTGAAATAATCACATATAGATTTTCACGTGCGCTTATATGAACAATTATAGTATTTCAAATGATCTATTATTCTCTTTCTTTGGCTAAATAAGTGTATATGATACCATTCATCAAGTGCGGATGAGGGGCTGACATGTCTTCCCTCTTCCATTCATCATGATTATAAGGTGATCTGTCTCATTTTGTGTATAAAGCCGTGTGGCCTGTGTTTTTCACCTGTTTTCTTTAGTCACTGATTGACATTATTACATAAATGAACGTTTGCTCTTGGTTTCTTTTTATGAAAACACTCTTTTTGTGAGTCATGTGGAGAAAATGAGTACTGTTTGCCCATTCAAAATATATACTCTGCTACAGAGTGCTGTATTAGTGATGTATACACACCAAGCCATGCCAATATGCACAAATGTGGACACATACAGATAAACACACACTCAGAGGGAGGTGAAGTGAAATGAAGTGTGTAAAGTGCATAGCAGGCCTGGCTTTATGTACTTGATATGCTATAATGCCTTGACATGTTAAGTGCACAAATAAGCATCATTTCAAAACAAAACATCTAAATGACCTACAATTTTTCAGTTCTGGTTAAATTAAGAATCATATTTGTCTTTCACCAGATAATGTCAATTTTAACATGCTTATAACAGTACAGTAAATCTTTGTCTCTCATTATAATCCCATTAGAAGTCAAACTGATGAACCCTTCCATTCAACTATGCTTTGAGTTGGACTGATTTAGTATTTCTGCAGAGGAACACACACACACACACACACACACACAAACACAAATCATATTTCTTAAATTCTACTAAAGCAAATCATTTTGATGGTGACTCAAAACAATGCTTTCCACAATTAAGCATTTGATAACAAAGTCATAATATTGTCTGCAGTTGATATAAAAGACATAGAAATCGATCATCATAATCACAAATATTTCAGGCAACAGAAAGAGGCCCTATGCAGTCCGCATCCACCTCAGTGGCAGAAAGGCATTTCCGAACGGCACACACTCACACTCCACTCAACACAGACAATCCATCGCCTGACAATCTGAGACACACGCGGAGATGGAGCTCATCTCTCACTTCCTCCTCGCTCGCCTCTATCTGCAATGCAAAATTAACCTCACTTTAATCTGAGTGTGCTGGGGCAGGGTGGAGAGGTGGGGAACTGGGCCCTGATGAAGAGCCGCCAACGACGCAAAGAGTTCAAATCTGGTGTGTCGCTCAATTATATTTCCTTGTTTTGCCTGTCCTTGAGAGGAAGCCCCTCTGCTCAGCCACATTATTCTAGTCCTATAACAAATGACACCGCAACACCCGAGCACAGCAGCGCTACATATACGAGCAGGCGTGTGTGTGTGTCTGTAAACGGAGAGTAATATTCTCCATCTTGTTTGGCAAAAATGACTTTCTTTTTGATGTAAAGGTGGCGCGTGTGTGGCTGCACGTGGAGGGGAGGATGTGGAATTGTCTAATGCTGATTGTGATTGTCAAGCGCAGGCCGGCCCAATTATATCACTGAATCTTTGTTAAGCAGGCCTTGAAAATGCCTGACAGTATAATTAATCTTGCCATATGAACAAAGAGACCCTGCTCAATAGTATTGAGGACGCTTATTAAAAATACTAAACACCCTCTGCACCCTTTTGAAAATGTGATGTGGGGGAATAGGGGGTTGCTTTTGAAATAGCAAGACGCAAGTCATTATCTTTTTGTTTAGCTTTTTTTTTCCTTTTTTTTTTATCCAGAGGTGAAATTGATATTAAGGGGGAGGGAGCCATGATTTTGCAGAATGATGAAAAATGATGCCTGTGAATACGAGATATCATTTTGATGCCGCTCTCTCGTGGAGCTGACGATATACTGCTTTAATTAGAGTTTTGCGATTATAAGATACCTCATCACAGAGTTTGAGGTGTTATTCACAATACTTTAATTTATAAAATATAACAACATTACACTCACACTAATTGCACTGTGTGTAAAAATGAATGATCTTTTCCTGAGGAATGGCCAGTGTTACTAAAACAGAATTATGATGCCTGCTGGTATAGTGTTAATATATCGCTGTACTTATTCCCTTATGTTCTGCCGCACTCATTTATATGACACTACAGAACTACAGTAAGGTCACAGCTTTCAGACAGATTAGCTGAATAACCTCTTTAAAGACATTCAGGATTTATACATTCATCAATATGGAGACAAAAAAATGAACAATCAAGGATGAAGGATTATTTCATGATGTAAGGTTAGACGTAAGTGTGGACTTGACTTAAGATAACTGTCACCCCCCTTTTTTTAATATACATGAAAATGAACATTTCAAACTTAAATGGTTGTAATTCAAGAATGCTTTGGAATATAGACGTAAGATTGGTCTCGTTTTAAAGAAGACATCTGGCAGATTTTTGTAGAAATAAATTAAGAAAGTGAAATAGAAAAACAAAGTTATAGAAGTTTGAGTTTATGAAAATGTACAATGTGCAAAAGTTATATATTAAAAAAAAAAAAAAAAAGTTGTGTTCCAAATTGTATGTTGATATCTCAAAAAAATAGCTTTCAGTAAGATTTTGTTTGGGCGCAGTACCAAACTTTTTCACTAGATGACAACCAGGCCCATATAAGGGTGCGTTTTGAATGATATGAACCATTATTTCCACAATTTTCAGAACAGAGATCCTATTCAGAATTAATATGAGAAGTCTGGCATATTTTGATATGAATTCAACCTCAAAGAAACACAGAAAAAATAACAAGTATGTCCATTATAGCTTCCTGACACATCACAAATGGTGAATCTATATATTTTTTTCTTTATATTTAAAAAAAATCATACCTTTTTTTTCTAAAATAACTGAATAGATGCTATCTTTTGAACTCTTGGCATGAAAACAAACTGAGGTTTCTACCCTTTTTTTCATGATTTTTCATGTTCATCATCACTATTTCAAAATAAAGGTCTAAACACCTCTTATAAAATATTGATAATGTATTGCTCCACTCACCTAAAGGATTATTAAAGGTGCAAAACACAAGTATCTGAGTTTTTGCATAACTACGCCCCCTCTGGCGACAAGCGAAACTGCGTGCACTCTCATGGAACACACACATACACGCACGTTTGCACGAGCTGTTCATAACCAAAGGAGCATCAGCCGCACACATCTTTTGTTACAAGTCATAATGAGGTAATACAGTTATAAATCTGCAATTCATTTAAAATATATGAAAGTAAAGGCATTTGAGTAAATTACACTTATGTGTGTGTGTGTGTGAGGGGAAAACGGGGGTAGTAGAAAACTTCGGTTTTTGTTTCCATCTATCACCATGTTGAACTGTTTTATGTGCTTACTGTATCCACATATGATTGTATTATTATGGAAACACGTTCATGAACAATATAAGTTATTACTTAGGATCCCGTTTGAGCCCTAGAGCCGACCGGAGATCTCTCCATTTGTTGAAAGCCTTCCCGATGTTGACTCTCGTCTTATTCCGATGCCTGGCACTGGACAGACAGAAGTTGTATTTTCTTTGTCTTACGTGGAGTTTGCGTTGGGGTTTGGAATGAACTACAAGCCGGTCTCTTTGGGGCTGTTTTTACGCCTGGCCACTTCATGCGTTTTCTCAGATCGGATAGCTATCTGATTTATCAAAACGATTCCATTTACACCTGGTCACATAAATGTGTTTTTCCAAAACGGATATTAATCCGATCTTCAATTCCCGCGCTAAATACAGATTTCATGAAGTGCACGTAACCAAAAGCAACAGATATGACATGAGCTGCATTTCATTGATCATCGGCTAATTTCAAAATCAGCAAAGACAGCAATAAGAGAGAGCGGCAACAGCCCTGGTAAGATCATTTCATTTCTTTACTTTTAATGAAGATGGTAGTGTTAAGCATCTGCGACTTACTTTCACTTTGATTTGCGATAGATTGCGGTGCGTTGGCTTTATGAATAGGCGCTCAGCTGCTGATCTAAGGTGATGCGCGTCATCATATATGACTAAAACAACATGACATAACCTATAGCCTGCTTTCAAAAACCAGATGCATTTACACTTGTCCAGTTTCGTCTGAAATGCGGCACAGACCAAGTCCTCAAGTGGTTTGAGCAATCGGATTCAAATCCGTCTCGAATGCGTTTCGGAGGGCAACCTGGTTTTTTCACGATCTAATAGCTATCCGATCACAGAAAACGCATGAAGTGACCAGGTGTAAACAGCCCCTTTGAATCCATCTTCTACTTTTGTGGAAAGTTGACTAAAGTTGTGTCGCTCGAGTTGTCTTCTCTGATATGGAGAAATACACTACCTGCAAGACATAAGCACATAGCCAGGCGAGCGTGAAAGCGCATGACGTCACGCCCAGTCTCAGATTCGAGCCCAAATCCCTCTTATTTATTTTACTGTACAGGATTTTAGAGGCGATCGCAGTGATCAGAGAATGGCCAACACTATCTCACGACCAATTCGTACGAATTCGACGCATGATTAAAAAGTGGCTAATTCGTACTAATTCGTACGACCTCACTCGTACTAATTCGTACGATTTGTCTAAACCCACGTGACGGTTAGGTTTAGGGGCGGGGTAAGGGGTAGGTCATTCGTGCGAATTCATACGAATTGGCCAATTCGTAAAATATGTACGATTTAGCAAAATCGTATTAATTCGTACGAGTGAGGTCGTATGAATTGTTACGAATTAGCCACTTTTTAATCATTCGTCGAATTCGTACGACTTGGTCGTGAGATCGGGTTGGAATGGCTCATTCAGCCCATCAGGCGATTGTTTAAGCATACGGGTTAGAAAACGGCTATTTTTAACATAAAATGTTGCGCAGTTCACCTTTAACACCTGTTCAATTTCTCTTTAATGCTATTATATAATCGACCAAGCACATGGCAGTTGCTTCAATGCATTTAGGGGTGTGGTCCTGGTCAAGACAATCTCCTGAACCCCAAATTAAATGTCAGAATGGGAAAGAAAGGTGATTCAAGCCATTTTGAACGTGGCATTGTTGTTGGTGCCAGACGGGCCAATATTTCACAATATATCTGCTCAGTTACTGGGATTTTCACGCACAACCATTTCTAGGGTTTACAAAAGAATGGTGTGAAAAGGGAAAAACATCCACTATGGGGCAGTCCTGTGGGCGAAAATGCCTTGTTGATGCTAGAGGTCAGAGGAGAATGGGCCGACTGATTCAAGCTGATAATACAAAAATATATGTATGTATTTATGTATAAACGATATGGCTTCAGAAGCTTTGTAAACTTTTTTTTTCTTCTGGCTCTTATTATCACAGCAATGGTGGAGTAAGAGCAACATGTCTGTGTTATAGTTTTTAATACTTTTTTCAGGATTATTTGATTAATATAAAAGAAAAAAAAAATCTTACTGACCACAAACTTTTGAATGGTAGTATAAATAAGCAATTATATAATTTAATCTTTAACAGGTAAATTACTATTCCAAACAGTGTATACTGAATGCAAAAATAATAAAAAAAGGTTTAACATAGTAACCTGCAGGGTTTGAATCTGTAGATAATGAACTCTCCGAATGAACCAGTTGACTAAAATAAAGTGAACTACACTAAAACAAACAGGCAAACAAACAGACAAATGGCTCTTTAACTGTAAAGCGGGACTTGACTCATGTTGAACTCATGTAGGACTGACACTTTTAACTGAAAAACAGGGCTTCAGTCACCATATTTAGCATCATGTTTTCTCCCATTCATATGTATATGAGTGGACCATCTCCTCCCCTTATAACTTCTCTTCTCCAGTGTAGTGCAGCACACTTTGTAGATCGTGTGTACATGTACTCCCCATGCCTCAGTTCTTCAGGAGTACTTAAATCAGTGGAGGGTTCCTTCCCTCCACCTTCCTCCTCTTTTCATGGTTCACAAGCCAAAGCTGCCCCGGCCAACAGCCCTATCAGAACATCCTCAGTACCGGCACTGGGGCGATGCGAGAAGAGCACGGGGTGAGATCGAGGGGCACACAAGGTGCAACAGAGGTTGAGATGCCTAATTTAGCAGAAACACCATCTCACGAGCTACAAGCCAGATCAGCCTTGCAACCGCAAAATCTTTTTAATATATTCCCAGTGCTACTTGTGAATATTAATTTTAAAAATTAATTATTAATTTTGCCCCTGGCATGCCAAGATATACTCGTTTTAATTAGTGTACCGTACTCCCCTACAATTAAAATATAATTGATGTCCATATATATTGACAGCCGCTGTGATCGCTTTTCTTGCTGCCTGGTGTCAACACAGGGAGGGCAGAGATTCTGTCGTTCTCTCTGGTCCATTTAGACAGCGCCGCTTTTTAGATCCATGCCAACATTTTTGACATAAATAGACAGAATATGGCCCTGATACCAGTAATTAGAAAGGTAGACACTCTAAACTGAGCACTGGGGTTGTCCTTACAAACCTGAATGACCTCCTTTCCTTTGTGGCACAAATAAAAGCACATTTTAAAGGATATTCTGTCTATTTTATGTAATATATATATATATATATATATATATAACAAAAAAAATAAAAACAAACAAAAAAAACAATATGGCTTCAGGAGCCTTGTAAACTTTTCTGAAGCTTAAAAAGGTTCAGTCCACATTCGTCGAAAACAGTGTATGCATTGATGACGATGCATTGTTCAAAATGTCTTATTTTGTGCTCCACTGAAAAAAGTCTGTGCTAGGTTTTAAAGAACATAAAAGTGAGTAAACGATGAAAACAAATTCCGTTTGAGGTTTTGTTTATTCTTCTGGCTCTTATTATCACAGGAATAGTCAAGTAAGAGCAACATGTAGATGTCTGTGCTATAGTTTTGTATGATTTGTCTGGCATGTGTGTTTCCCTCTCTCTCCATCCAACCTGCTTCCCCCTCTTTCCCTTCCTCTTCCTCTCTCTTTCTGCATGGGAAGGTGGCAGATGGATGTGTGAGAAGCAAGAAATCTGCTTCTGTCCGTGTCAGTTCTGCTCTACAGAGCACTGATAACTGAATAATAATCCCTCTCTCTCTCTCTCTCTCTCTCTCTCTCTCTCTCTCTCTCTCTCTCTCTCTCTCTCTCCCCCCTCTCTCTCATTCCACACCTCCCTCTTTCTTTTTCTATTCTCATTCCCTTCTCTTCATCTGAACATCCCCTCCTTTCTCTTTTACTGTTTATCACATCCCACTAGTTCATATTAAACTTTCTCTATCAGCTTTCACCATCCACTGTGTTAAAAAGATCCTGTCATCACTTCCTCTCATAGAACCTCACAGTGACCAGCAGCAAAAGCACATGTCACAGGAACATCTGCAAAAGAGCTGCACAAATACACATCAAGTTGCTGTTTTATTCACTGAAGTCACCACTCAATTATCTAAGATTAGCAATTACATTTCAAAATATTAATTTAAGCTGAGATATGGATTTCGATTTTCCACTGTGAAACTTGGATTCAGGATAAAATCTAAAAGATTTCAGAGACAGAAATGCAAATTCACTTGTCTAATATGGGCCTGAATGGGCATTTTGTTTCTGATTGGCATGATGGCGGACTGGAAACAGTTAACACAGTCTCATCCCAAAAAGTCATATAACTGACGTTTTGGGACGTATTTTGACCATACGTCAATATCAGCCTTTTTAGGGCCCCCTTAAACGTCGGTAGATGGCGATCCCGGGCCGTCATACAACTGACGCTTTACCTTTAACGTCAGTTAGGTGACGGGTTAGGTTTAGGGTTAGGTTTAGGTATGGGGTAGAGTTAGGATCCCATAACCTCATCTACCGACGTTTAAGGGGGCCCTAAAAAGGCGAATATTGACGTATGGTCAAAAGACGTCCTAAAACGTCAGTTATATGACGTCTTGGGGTGAGACCGGGTTGAAACAGTATAATCTCTATTATGGCATTCATCCCCCCTTTCTACCAAAGAGTCAAACACACGAGATGAGAATTTATGACATACGCACATCAAAAAATGGTGGAAGAAATGAAGAACGAGGAATCTTCAGAAGCTATTCTAATGGAGCAGGCAAAAGATTTTAGCATTTAATATTGC
Source organism: Pimephales promelas (assembly GCF_016745375.1). The sequence continues at coordinate 20,603,284 of NW_024121111.1, forward strand.
ATGCGCACTGGGTTTTTTGTGCAATTGACCAACATGACATTCCTAAGTGTATAAATGGGTAGCTTTATGATGATAAGATCACTGGCTAATAAGATATTTATGTGACACGCTCACTGACGGATCCATCTCCACGCTTCCTTCTTCATGCTTCAGTGAGCCGGTGAGGATCAAACGCAAATTCACCAAATGGGCTCGTTAAATGGAGAGGAAATTTAATAAATTAGTATTTCTGCTCTCCAAGCCATGAAGAAATCAAACATTTCGGGATTGATAGAGCCAGAATTAGGATCCTTAAGATACATTCATTTGTCTTCATTTATTTATTTATTTTTTTTACATTCATCCTGTTTCAAACATTTAAACATGTTTTAAGATCCCAAACCTGCCATCTCAGTGGTATTCATTAAATAAAGTTAAAGTGTGAACAGTGTTTGGTGTTTGAGATTTAAATTTGATATGTTTTAACTTTTGGTGTTTATACAGGATGCTTATCGGGAATATCGGGCTCTGGGCTTATGTTGTCTGAATTGTTTTATAGGTTTCTCTCGGTCGAGTCTCTGTTAATCAGCCCTGTCATGACTAATGCCACGACTTTTCTCGACATGTTGTGTGTTTACACCACTCATACGCTCGCTGTCATGGTGAGCATAACCCATGGTAATTAGCCTAATGGTGCTAATGAGGGAGCTGACATGAAAAAGCCAGTGTTAGGACAGCGTCTGATTGACAGCATTACAGATTTACACACTGACACGCTTAAATGCGCACACACACACGCAGCAACTACTTGCAGCATAAAAAGCCGCCTGATCATAACAATGAGTATGAATTACC
>NW_024121111.1:20606617-20664245 GCF_016745375.1 Pimephales promelas
TCTATCTCTCTCTCAAGGCTATGGAGTTGCAATCCTTTTATGGGACGACTCCTAATAAAGGAAAAGATAATAATTGCAGTTAAACTGTGAAAGAGATAATAGATGATCGCAAAACATTTCTTTAAAATAAGTGCCAATAAATTATTTTTTTCTCCTATTGATTGTAGGCAATTTAATTATAAAATAAAGATTTAAAACAACATCAAACAATTTAAATTTTTTTAGATGATAAAATAACTCAAATATAGAACAATTTTGCCTAGTGTATGACCATGACACATCTTTAAACAGTCAGCGAGTTGTGGTCTTTTGGATGAAGACGCAGACATGGTGAGCTGTAACAAAAGCCCATGGTTTGCAAACTACATAATGACAATCAGGCCTAAATTAGGAGAGCAAATGAGCTGTTCGGGCTGATGGTCAGCAGAAACTTGGCAGCACTTGATTGCGTTTTTATATTTATGAGCTAATTTCACTGGGCACTTGTGTTTTCGGTATACTAATACAGCATGTGTCTTTCAGTCATGGTGTGGCTTTTATTTGAAGGTTTTTCAAGGGTTGGCTTGTTTACTTGTAATTGAACATGAAAGAGAGACATACGTCGTTTGACAAACTGAAGACCTTTTTTTCTGTTCTACATAGTTTTGAAAAAAAAAAAATAATAAAAAAATAAGAAGCCAAATCAAGTGAGCTGACATACAGCTCAGTCATTCATATGACCATCAGATGAGTCTCATAAAGCTGCAATGCAATGTTGTGTCACAATTTTGTTTTTTATGAGTGAGGGGTGTTTTAAAACCCCAAATCACTGTAATGGTCGGACTCAAATGGCTCATTGCTTTAAATAAATAAATAAATAAATAACTATATATCAATGTCAAATGTATTAGTATTATTATTTATCACAATTAAACAATTTTTCAAGTAATACACTTATTATTCTAATTGCAGGCTGTTTGTGGCTGTCTATCATTGTAGCAACTTTAACATTATTGTAGGCTATTGTCAAACTGACACCTTTAAATTTTAGGTTATGTGTTTATGATCATCATCTTAATCCAATCAGAAATATCAACTCATCTTTATTTCACAAGGTGGAAATGTCTGATACACAATGATGAAGTGACACTTCACTCATAGTTACCGCAGGCAGAAAACAAAAGAATAGGAAATATACTAGCAAAACTTGAAATAGCTCAGTGATTTACAACAGAGCAATACTGGATGTTAAATATTAGTGTCACTGTCACTTGAAGGTGGATCTGGTGAAGCAGCTGTCAATAATCAAAATATTTTGAGAATATGTTTGAGATGGCGAAATATGAGCCAGATAATAAAATGTACTGGGAAATGAGCACTGATGAAATAAAACATCTGCTCAAACTATAACCTTTCCAAGCTCCAAAAGGTAACAAACTAAGCTTTATTTTATTATTCTGTAGTTGTAACTCTAATATCAGGAGGGTTTTAGACAGGTAGACATTTATCCATGTTAGATCCAGGTCGCTAAAGACTCAAATATCTAATAATGATTGGTGAAATATTCATACATTTAAGGGTTAATACTACGTATACAATATTGTAAAAAAAAAAAAAAAAAAAAAAAAAAAAAAAAACCTTTCTAGCATCAGATTTCCCTGTATCTGTTTGATACTCCAACAAAGTAGGTGGCAATTTTGCACCTTAATGCTGGTTGCCACCCATCATAAAATGGAAGAATATTACTACTGCAGCACAAAGGCTGTAGTGATTTTTAAGGCTCAGGGAAGGAGGAGGCAGGTACCAGTTAACGTTCAACATAATCCAAAATAAACTAAACCAAACAAAATTAAAATGGCTGTCCCTCACAGACAACTGCCACATATAAACATCCCGTGGCCTCTTAAGCAAACGGTGCAACGTCAGACAAAGAATCTCACTAGAAGTAGTAGGTTATTCTGGTACATTTTACCTACTCTTGTATGAAAGCTGTGAAAAAGTCAAAAGTCATGTTAGAGGAGATGACCTACGAGAACACGAGCCAAACAACAGTAAGTTCTTTATGAATGCTTTTGTACAGTTATGGTTATGGTCTCTCTCTCTCTCTCTCTCTCTCTCTCTCTCTCTCTCTCTCTCTCTCTCTCTCTCTCTCTCTCTCTCTCTCTCTGCCTCTCTAAACTTGTATATTGAGTGTGACTATTTGCCCCCCCCCACCCCCAAAGGAAAAAAAAAAGAAATAAATTATCGATATTAATCGATATTAATGAAAGATGTAATCAAACCCCCATGAAGACCACTAGTGAAAACTCATTGAAACGCAATGAGTTGGACATAAACATTAGTTTGAGACATTCAACACAATAGCACTTTCAGTAGCACTGAAAGTTACAAGACATTTGATGAAACCTAGAGTGTGTTTTGCAAGACTGTGGCCTAATATCATATGTATCAAGGAGAAAGAAAGGCCTGATATTGTAGTATTCACACAATAATGACCTCAGAGCTCTCCATCAGCAGTGTTATTTATCAAAAACAGGCTGTGAGCGGGGTGAAGGATGTCTCTTATCTTTTCCTGTCAGCAGGGACATTAGTCATGGGAAAGTTTGGCTCCGGTCTAGGCGAAGGGGGTCCGTGTTGTCATTTTAAATTGCTAATCAATCACCAGATCAGGTGCTTCTGTTGACCAGATTACATAGATGGGTGCCGCGAACACGAAGGGCCATTTGAGGAGGGTTTGGCCCATGCAGATGAGGCCGATTGAGTGGTTTAACATTGTTGATCACACAGTGAGGGATGGGATGAGGGGGAAAGCGAGAAAGAGAGAGAGAGAGGGAGGAAAAGAGCCTTAAGCAATGACTTCTGAGAGGGCAAACCGAAAAGGAAAAATGCTCATTCATCATTATTGTCATGGGCTTTCCCAAATGATAACAATTTGTCTTCATCCTATTTTTAGACAATGAGACACAATAGCCATTTGGCCAGATGGGATAGCAGCCCAACATTGCAATATGTTACCTTTTTCTTTGATGTTTCTTTGTTGAATATTATTATTTTTCGATGTCATTAGAATCAGCTCTGTTCAACACATTTGGAAGTTAAGAACTAACAGCTACATATTATTACAGAGCTAATAATGTTAAATTGCATCGGAAATTACTCTACCTAAAAATAAGTATCCTTAAATATATGACCCAGAAAAGCCTATAATAAACCGGATCTATTACAAACAGACAGACGCATTGGGACAGATAGACTGGCACTTCTGAAAAGCAGGTGGCCAGTACGTGTGCTTCCCTCTAATGGGAAAGAGGAGGTCAAAGTTGTGACTGAGAGGGATGAAGACAAATGATACTGAGAGAAGATGTATGGAAGTGGTATAATTGACATCTAACGTGTGTGCTGACCCTCTGACTCCTGGGGTTACCGCCGGCCACCAAATTAAAGGCCAGCATTAGTTTAACCAATGGGGAGATTCAGATTGAGCCAGCAGTGTGAGAGAACTGAAAATCAATAGTAAGGGTAGTTGAAGTTGAAAAGTATCATTTGCATTAAAGATGGTAAAGCCTACATGTTTTTATGATAAAGGTGCTAAAGTTCATTACATCGCTCTTAATTTGAGTTAGAATTCTAATTATAATCCAATCCGAAAGTATAATTTAAAGTCATTGCTGTCCAAAGCTGCCTTCTGCCTTCTCAGTGTCAATTCACTGCTCCACCAATCAAATAGAGACTTGAATCACACAGATTTTGGGGTTTTGGGTATTATATCATGATACACTCACCTAAAGGATTATTAGGAACACCTGTTCAATTTCTCTTTAATGCAATTATCTAATCAACCAATCACATGGAAGTTGTTTCAACACATTTAGGGGTGTGGTCCTGGTCAAAACAATCTCCTGAACTCCAAACTGAATGTCAGAATGGGAAAGAAAGGTGATTTAAGCAATTTTGAGCGTGGCATGGTTGCCACGGATTTATTGCTGAAAACCTCTGAAAGGAAGCACAAGTTCCAGTCTGGATAGAAAACCTTCTGTAAAGGCTAGAAAGACACCAAAGGCACCCCCGTGATGGCTAGCTCGTTAGCTTTCTGCTGGAAAAAACGGTAAGAAAATCGATAAATCTGTCATCGAGTTATGTAAACATGTATCGGAGGTGACGTGTGGCGTCGTTGACGATGCCGTCAGTCTCAGAGGGTTAAGCAATTTTGAGCGTGGCATGGTTGAGTATTTCATAATCTGCTCAGTTACTGGGATTTTCACGCACAACCATTTCTAGGGTTTACAAAGAATGGTGTGAAAAGTGAAAAACATCCAGTATGCGGCAGTCCTGTGGGCGAAAATGCTGTGTTGATGCTAGAGGTCAGAGGAGAATGGGCGGACTGATTCAAGCTGATAGAAGAGCAACTTTGACTGAAATAACCTCTCTATACAACCGAGGTATGCAGCAAAGCATTTGTGAAGCCACATCAGGCACGACATTGAGGCGGATGGGCTACAAAAGCAGAAGACCCCACCAGGTACCATTGGAGTACCATCTCCAGTACGAATAGGAAAAAGAGGCTACAATTTGCAAGAGCTCACCAAAATTGGACAAATGAAGGCTGGAAAAATGTTGCCTGGTCTGATGAGTCAGAATTTGGGGTAAATAGAATGAGAACATGGATCCATCATGCCTTGTTACCACTCTGCAGACTGGTGGTGGTGGTGTACTGGTGTGGGGGATGTATTCTTGGCACACTTTAGGCCTCTTAGTGCCAATTGGGCATCGTTTAAATGCCACGGCCGACCTGAGCATTGTTTCTGACCATGTCCATCCCTATATGGCCACCATCTACCCATCCTCTGATGGCTACTTCCAACAGGATAATGCCCCATTTCACAAATTTTGAATCATTTCAAATTGGTTTCTTGAACATGACAATGAGTTCACTGTACTAAAATGGCCCCCATAGTCACCAGATCTCAACCCAATAGAGTATCTTTGGGATGTGGTGGAACGGGAGCTTCGTGCCCTGGATGTGCATCCCACAAATCTCCATCAACTGCAAGATGCTATCCTATCAGTATGGGCCAACATTTCTAAAGAATGCTTTGTTGAATCAATGTCACATATAATTAAGACAGTTCTGAAGGTGAAAGGGGGTCAAGCACAGTATGAGTATGGTGAGTGTATACTTGTGAGAAAAATATAAATAAAATATTTTCATGTCTGTAAGATGTTTTCATGTTTTTCAAAGTCTTAAGTTTACCATCTTAATTTTAACTGGTTTCCATTTCCCAATACTCCTGTGACGACAAAGCTGTATTTTCATTATAATTACTTCAGTCTTCAGTGTCACAGGATCCTTCTAATATTTTGAACATTATGTTTCTCTGAAGTGATATATCAAAATACACTTATTCCATAATCATGTCATTTGCCATGCCATTTAGACTGAACATATACACTCCTTGCAATTTTGCATCTCTCTTAAAACGGTTAAATACCGTAAAACTTAAAATAATAGCCCAGTCCCAATAGACGCCTGTCTCTTTTACATGTCTGGAGTGGCTGTAGCTTTGGGTAAATACAGGTAGAGGCCGGGTTTTTTTTTTTTTTTTTTGGGTTGTATTTAATCTTCTAAAACCCGTCAGATCATTCGCTTTTTGGCGGTCGCCAAAGCAAATTTTTGTCCCTCCAAAGCCTTTTTAATCGGAGAGTGATGTAGAATAGAATGACTGCTGCGCTTGACAGGGCGCACAAGCAGAGAGAGCGCCCCAGCCATGCACACACTCTCATGTCTTCAAACAACACGAGCGCCATTTTCCTCTCTCTCCCTTGTGCATATTAATCAAAATCAATTGATACTATAGTAAAATGTCGGAAGACCGCAGCTTCACTTGGAGCATTTGGAGATATTTAGAGATTAGAGACTCTAGGCCTACACTTAATGAACAACATCTCAACACTAAATTATAAAAGTCTGTCTCATATAGATGCCTGTCTCAAATACAAGCCGGTGCAGTTCGACGATTTGGGAAAATAAAAGCCCGGGCAATTTTAATATTTTATTATTTTATGGTACACGGTGGAGTCCACTTTGGCACTATTGCGTAATTTGAACTAAGACAAAGAAAACATTCTCATAATGAATTCCAGACAACACCTAGCAGATTAAATACATTCAGCTAATAATTGGTAAGCAAAAGAGCTTGTCTTTAACTTTGAGAAAATATTGGTGTAACAATGACATTTTCATGCAGTGTAGTGGAGCTCTGCATAGTCCAGTGGGATTCTGTTTATGTGGCTCTGTTAAATCCTTACTGTTTCATACAACAACAAAAAATCCCTGGCTTCGTCTTTGAAAAGCTGGCATGAACTGATGTCTCTAAACAGCGTTTAAAAACAGATTACTGCATAATTGCCTGTGTAAGGCCTCTCTAATCCCTTCTCCTGTTCAAATCCACCATATCACCACCTCCAATCGCAGAGGGCACATCGCCATTAAAAGTGTGAGCCGTGGTATATATGATTCACATTTCAAAAGCCTCCATTTTCCTGTCAGTCTCTCACTCTGCCTGCTGACTTTCTAAAAGATGTCATCAAATTCTTATGCCATGATGTGAATTTGTTCATGATGCTAAATTATGTGAATGAAAGCAATCAGAGAGAGGAAGTTCTCTCTCACAGAGGTCAGTCTCTGACTCGCCGGATGCAATTAAACAAATGCAGACATGCAGATGAAGTGCCAGTGAAAAGAAAAAGAGTGCACTTTAGACCGCCCTTAGAAAAAAAAAATACAAAAAAAAAATACAAAATAAGTGAGGAGATAATGTCATTGATGTCTGTTTTTGCTTTTGCAGTATGGGAGCAGCATTAGTCTGTGATTACACTAACTGAACAAGAGACTTCAACTGATCGTTACAGATAACAAGGGCTTTACGTCGATGCCATCTGAATTAACACCCCTTTGAATAAAAAGTTTACAGAATAAATTGCATTTTATGTTTAATTTTACAACACAGGCTTCACATAATATAACCTTAATTTGTGTTAGTGAATCAAGACATGAGTTTTTAGGCAGTAAATAATGGAGCAAATACCAGTAAATTGACTAGTGCAAACCTTAGTAAATCAGCTTGCATAATTAACAATCTCCTCCCATACATTTTGCGTCTGACAGGGAAACTCCTACAAATGCATAAGCAATAAGATCAGCCGCAAAAATAACTGTGTCCCTGCCTTTTCAGCGCTACTTTTTTCAAAGCGTGTCTTTAATAAATCCTTTGTTACGCCAAAAGAGGGTTTGCGTTGGCGCAAGCTAGTAAATCTGGCCCCAGTGTCTTCAGCAGATTCATCCCTGTGTGGGTGTGACATGCGTTAGACCCCTCCCCTCCACCCAGCATGCCTTGCTGTATTGGCTAATGTGAGTGATAATTTATCATGTACCTACTGTGTTCTTCTATTCCAGAGATGAGCAAGGAGCTCTTAAGACACCATTGATTTTTATTTGATTAAACGTCCGCTCGTTCACAGCAAATTAGCGCGAGTTTAATCAAATCAAAAATCGATAACTACTTAATAAAACAGCCCCCATTTACGGTCAAAGTGAGACTCTGGATGGTTTAAGAAAACAGGCTGGATGTAGTTAGGATGTGTGAATGTTTCAAGGTAAAGTAGTAACATGGATTTGTATTATCATAATGTAGGTTCAATCGACAGCATTTGTCTAGTAGAATAATTTTGATTGTCTCTCTTTTTCTTTCAAAAACAAAATAATATTAATAATATTATTAATAATCTAGGTTACAGCGAGGCACTTACAATCAACATGAAAAAAAGCCAATAAGTGAATATTAAAATACTGGCTCAAAAGTTGGGTTAAATCCCTTACTAACTTTTTGTGTGAAGTTATCTCCAAATGCCATGACAATGTAAGGACTAAAACAACCATTTCAAAAATGTACACAGCTCAAATAAAGAAGTTTTAATGGAATAATTGATGTAAGTACTTTTAGAAAATGATGGGCTTCACAAGAATGCCTTTAATTTTTTTAATAACTGGTCCAATTCATTTACATTGCAACTGTCTCATCATAATCTATTCTATAATTTATCTGGACAATTGAACTGAACAAAGTGAACCCAGACTATTAATTTAAGAGACAATAAACACCAATAGAATTGTTGCACTACTAACTGAATGCTGCACTGATCTAATTCACAGGTGGACCACCCCTAAAAAAGCTTGTGTTTGACAAGCCTTTCCCATCCTAAACCCCTCAACTATCATTCATTTTTATTGGCCATCTGCAAGAAGGCCTCTTTGAAAATAAAGCACTGCTTCTGACAGGTTGAGCGAGGTTGATCTCCAGTTTTCTCTTTGGAGAAGACGCTCTGAAGCATCTTGCTGCTGTGTTTTTCATGCACAGTTTTGTACGTCTTTAAGCGTTTTTGACCGTATTTGATCCGTGTTACTTCCCCTGCTGTACTCCTTCAGAACACACAACTTTAAGTCCCTTTAGTAAATGTACAAACATGTGTGCGAGTGTTGAGTGCAGAGTCAAGGATCAGTGCATCAAAAGCCCCTGATAGGCCCTGGCAGTTGCTCAGACAAAGCTGACCTAGATCTATCTAGGGCTCTTAACAGAGAGGTCTTAAGTCCGGCCTGTCCAAGCCACTGTGCCCTCCCTCTCTATAGTGCCTGAGGGCAGGCCTGAAGGAGAGAAAGATCCACAACTCCTATGGGGCTGAAAGTATCGCCTCTGTCTGAGTGAAGGCATTTATGAAAGGTTAAAGGGGGGAGGGGGGTTGGCGCTGATGGAATCATGTGGAGGTAGACTTTTGAAGCTTCTCAGTCAAGTGTGATTAAAACAAACAGTAATCCACTGATTCTTGACTCATGCACGTATTTACATTTACCAAAGGGACTCAATACTGATGTGTGTTCTGAAGCGGTACAGCAAGGGAAAACATAGGTCAAACAGGGTCAAAAACACTTGCAAATGTACAATCTGTGCATAAAAAACACAGAAGCAAGATGCTTCAGAGCATCTCATCCAAAGAGAGAACTGGAGACGTTAAAGTTCAGTCAACCTGTCAGAAATGAACAATAAAAATAACAATAGTTGAAGGGATTTAGGATGAGAAAGGTTTGTCAAACACTTTAAATTCAAAACTTTCCAAAAATATATGGATCATGCAACTAATTCATTTTTTAATATTTAATTTTCTATTTAATTTCCACAGTCATCTATTGATTTATCCATAAATATTTTGCAAATCATACATATTTGACTTGGATATGGGACTTCTGCAGTTTGCTTTCAATTTTTGAAAGTGAAATTAAAAATATCAGTGCAAAATACAATTGTCCTCATAATGAAGGAAAGGCCTCATTATTGAAAAATTCCAAGTACTTTCGAAAGTACTTTGACACAATCTTGTATTATTATAACAACATTTCTTTTCTGATTATCAACATTTGAAAGACTGCTGTTTTTTTTAGCTTGACCCATGCACATTATTATTTTTTTATTAGCTTAACCCATAATATGCATAATTTTTCAAGTTCAATCATTGTTCAAACATACAAATTTGTTTTTGTATTTTTTATTTTTTTTTGGTGTGTGTGTGTGTGTGTGTGTGTGAGGGGGGGGGGGTACTTAGTTCTCAGCAGAGGGTGGGACTACATATCCTCCACACCTGACATCGATTGCCTCCATTTAGTTAGCAACACACAACTTCGATCCAATCAATCCCCGAAAGAAGAAAAACAAGTCCTGCCCTATACACTTTTCTCATTAACAGCTTCACATGAATATATGTCACAACATGGAATAAAATCACAACTTCCATTTCATGACAACTTTAAACTAATTAAGGTGTATGGAAGATGTTTTATTTAATACTCAATGTTTTCACCACAACTAAATGAAACCACAAAGTGTGTTTCTAAGAATTTGCACAATATAGTTAAATAAATAAATACAATGTCTTATATTTCCTAGACCCAAACATGTGGTTAAAAAAAAATATGTTTTCAACATTTTTTGCACAAATTCCTTGATGAATACTATTAATATTAAATAGTAATTCCACAAAATAGCTCATTACTCCTCATGTACGTAGTTTCCCTCTTGAAGAATCATTGCCTCCACTTATTCTCAGAGTCCTGATCGCTCGGTAAAGCTCCACCTATCTCTTCCAATACACTATCCAGTCAGGCTAGCCACTCATAACCCCTTCTTTTTTTCTTTCCCAGTGGCTAGTAAACACTATTTATCTTAATCCCTCCAGTTTTAACAAAGGCTGTCTCAAAAATAATGAATGTTCAATGTAATTAATTAAAGACACACTGTAGCACCCTAACCTCTCAAAACAGAAGAAGGTTTTATTGATATCACAATCGACAGCTGATATAATGCTCTGTAATTTGATGTCCACTGGAGCCCTTTTTTGTAATTACAGTGTTGTCTCTTATCTATTTTTATCACACCGTGTTAGCCATTTGTTGGCGGACACTGCATTTAATATCATTTAAATGAGCAACACTTGCCTTTAATTTCAAAAGACAAGGCCATCTTTTTCATGTTGGCCTTCATTTTTTTCCCCCTCCACCGCAAGATAGAAAATACACCTCGCTCCATCTCTCTCTCTCTCTCTCTCTCTCTCTCTCTCTCTCTCTCCTCTCTCTCTCTCTCTCTCTCTCTCTCTCTCTCTCTCTCTCTCTCTCTCTTGCTCAACTTGTCAGTCAAAACATGAAGCTGACACGCTGGCATAAATTGTTCAAAGTAGTTTTAGGTGAACAGGAACGGAGATGGGAAGCCAATGTGGATATTTTTCCCCCCTCTCTACAAAAGCCAACCTCAATTTGCGTCAAACAGGGTTAAAAGACCTTGGGATTAAAGCAATAAAGTGGCTGCTGTCAGCCCTGAAACCTCCTCCATCGCTTAAGTGCCAAACTAGAGTTGTTCAATATCATCTCACATTAGATCATGTCATCGTGAGGTGACGGGCATGCATCACAAGTCCCGACAGGTCCGATTTCTGCTGAAGAATTCATCCCTGTCTGGCACAATCAAATCCCGACTCTTCTCCGTGCCGATCTAAAACGGGAAATCCAATCTGATTGTGCCGCAGCAGCGTGAGAACACACATAGGGGGGGAAATGTGAAATTCCCGTCGGCTGATGAAAACAGAAAAATTTGGGAAATGGAATGTGATGGGGGCCCAACAGAAGCGCCAGGCCCGCTCACCTGCGTCTTGACGCTCCCCCTTCGAGACAGTGCTAATGGAGCACTCATATATACCGACTTGGGAGGAATAATATACTCGGACAGGGGGTAGGTTGGGTTGTTATCTCAAAATTGGAGTCTGAAAGGATGTTTATTTTTATCATTTTCCAACAAAATATCTGTCTTCCCTCCCACCCTTTCCTCCAGCAGTGCACATTTTTCATTCACAATGGAAGCGAGGCCATTCAACCAGCCGGAGTCTGTGGACTGCCCAGTAGACAGCCGAATCGGCTCGGAATAAATAGAGACTGCCACGAGCTGGCGGGAGAATGACTGACAGCCGACAAGGCCCCAGCCAGCTTGCTGTCACGGGCAAATCCCCCTGCACACTTACACACACACACCGCTTTCCTTCACTCGATGGCTTCTAGGCCTTATCACTCAAGGGTCTGCTAATTCACTAGCCAAGGTTGGACTGATAAGGCCCGTTCCTCGCCGTCCATTTTCCTCGAGAAGGGAGATGGATAGGTCCCCAGGATAAAGCAGCTTGTGCCCCCCTCCAACATGTGTCTGTCTCAATGACATGACTACCCGACGGGTTACAATGCACAGTGCCCTTTGAATTAAGGGACGTAAGCGATACACTGATAAACTGACATCAGAGCAGCAAAGGAGGAGACGAGAGACTGCAGACGAGCAAAAAAGAACCCATTTCTACGGTGTACACACACACACACACACACACAAATAAGGACGCACGCAGGCCCACTTTTCAGCAGGAAGTGGATCATGCCCAAAATATCAAGTCTGTCAAATAACAAGAGCACGGTGGCATTTAGCAATGTCTGTAACTCTTTCCTGCTCTCATTGCCTGCTCTCTCTCTTTCCGCTCACACGCCAGCGCGCGATGAAATCCACCATCTCCCTAATGAGACAAGATGTCGCGAGTGATGGCCCGCGTCGCAGTGAGAAGCGTTGCGAATCTCAGAGTGTGAATATCCAACTTGAAAGTAAATGGCAAAACATTTGCTGGATATTTTCACCACTATATCAGTAAAATAAGACAGCTAAAGAGAGAGAGAAAGTGAGTGCACAAAATATCAGCACATTTTCAACAGACGCCGCATTTATTGTACAAGTATTCAACCATCCGAATGATTCAGGTACGCACTGAGGGCTGAAGGAGCGCATTACGATTAAGGTACAATAATGAGGAAAAGGATCTTCAAAGCAACACACTAAAGCTAATCAAACACAGTGGTAATCCCAATGATATATGGGCAATTTAACTATCAGTGGAGCACTTTTTAATTGTCGATTCCCCTTTGAAATCCCCCTCAAATTGACATCCTACATGTTTCCCACCTAATGCTTCTTTCTTTCTCTTCCTCCATGACATATTCTTTCATTTCACATCGAACCCTGGTCGCTCAGGGAGTCGTTTGAACGGCTTTGTTAAACACCTCATAATATTCCTCTGCTCTTGGATACTCGGATGCCACTCAAATGACCTGCTGTTAATCTTACAAAGAAAGAAGAAGAGATGAAAAAAAAAAAGATCAATTGCCATAATAGAAAGTTTTTCAGACGCTGTGTGTTTGACAATAGCTCTGGGCAATAGGAGTGCATTGTTTAAACAGTGTTATCTGAGGAGGCTGCTACTGATGCTACAGTCGAGAGCAGAGATCGTCTTATCCTCTCTCTCCTGCTCCCTTATGTTTCCTTTTTATCATTTAGGGAGGGCAGAGATCTCTCTCAAGGTCTTCCTATTTTCTCTCTTTTGTGATATGAATGAAAAAGAGCAGAACAAAACAAAACAAAAGGGGGGGGGGGTAAAAACATCACATGATGTTTCTAAAAGTAGTTTTATGTCTATGAAAGATGTTAAAGAGAGATAACTCCCAATTAGAATTCCAGTTTTTTTTTTTTTCACAGGGTATTGACTAAACAAAGGTGTTTTGGAAGGACGTAAGGATAACTGTGCACCCAAATATAGTACTGTACATAGAACGAGACGGCAATAGGGAAAACGGACCTCCCCTAATCTTGACATTTTTCAATAGCAATAATTATCTTTAAATGCAATATTATTTATTACACACTACTGTTCAAAAGTTTGCGGTCAGTAAGATTTTTGTTGTTGCTGCAGCTGTTGTTGTTGATGAAAGAAAATAATACTTTTATTTATTAAGGATGCTTTAAAATGATCAAAATTAACAGTAAAGACTTTTTTTAAAAACATCATTACTTTTGCACTTTCTATTCACCCAAATTAGCATATTCAATGTTCTGAAGAAAAGTTTTACCCTGAAGACTGGAGAAATGACTGACGATTAAATATATATTATAACAGAAAACAGTTATTTTAAATTGTAATAATACTTCACAATATTACTGCCTTTTATCAAATAAATGCAGCCTTGGAGAGCATAAGAGACATTTGAAACATTTGAAACATTGTTTGCAATATTATTTGCTTTATTACTATATTACAACAACCTAAGCCCAACAACAACTGATTCAATGAAAATATGTCTATATCTAGAGTGGAAAATTCCATTCCTGGAGGTCATTTGCCCTGAAGAGTTTATTTTATTAAAAGATTTTATTTTATTCTTAGAAATGAAACATGAAGCTAACTGTGTTTCACTTTGACTTGACTTGACAAGAGTGTGTGCTCCTTCATCTACTCTCATCTCTGCTCAACCAGTTCCAAATATCTGTGGGCAGGACCATGAAAGGCTGCTTTACCTTGGTGCAATCCTCCTTGTCTGCTTATTACACACCGACCCTGAAATGACAAATGTATGTGCTCTTATCACCAATGAATATAGATTCCTGCTGAGCAAAACAGAATATCTTGTAGTTGCACCCGGAGAGAAAGAATAGCAAGATAACATCTGCATAGGTGTTGTTCAATTACTCCAAAGCAGTGTGGAGCAGTTCAGTGCAATTTAACATGTTTTTAGTTAATCATTTACGGTGCGCATGAGCATGTCTTGTTTTAAACATGTTTCAGTACTTGTTCACCTGCAGTAGAGTTGTGGAGACAGGCATTGAGGCCAACATGTAGATAGTCAGACCTGACCTGACCTGACATCAACATTTTGCCTCCAATTTATCGATTGCACTAAGAGAGCAACTGTTGCAAATCCAACCATAATTCACATAATCTGCCATCTTCCATTCACATGCAAAAGTTAACATTTGGTTTTAGAATGGATTCTTTTCTCCATTATTTTAGGTTCCCACTTCACATCATGGAGATATATAGGTTAATGTCTTTGTGGCATTTCACCAAAAGGCCAGGCTGAATGGTCCCTCCTGCCATATGAATAATTGAAACCAAACTGAGCATTGTAAAAGTGAGCTGGTCACCGGGACTGAGGAGAGACAGAAGATGAGTTGAGGTGGACGACATAGAGCACAAATATACGTGACAAAGGCAAGATTGAACTCAGGAAGACATGACAATAAAAAGTGTCAAACCTTGAAAAAAAAAAAAATACTTATTTAGCTCTGATCTCATGCAGTACATCCACTTCCACACATCGTATCTTGTCTTACAGATGGAACGTGGCATCTTTGGCCTTTTAGTCAAGTAGACAGAAGGAAGACGCAGAGTCGCCCAAACAAGCATATTCATTGCTGATTCCGGTTGACATACTAAGAGGGAGGGATGTACGCAATGCTAGTCCCAACATAACTGCATTAGCCTCTCTCGATGCATTAGCCGCTGGCGCTAACGCTAGCTCTACTTCGGTGACCATTCCCTTCCCATCTCGACCATACTGCCCACGTCTCCCCTGCTCTTTCACACGCCCTGGCACACATGGTTCACGTTGCGTCCATCTTCTGTTGACGCTAATGTGACACAGTGACTCCTAATGATTGGTTCGTCTTGATGAATAATATATTCAGCACACCATAAACATGATAAATTATGTGCAGAGTCTGTGTGTGCTTCATTATACATGAGGCAGCACTTATAAAGGGCGATATAAATGACATTAAAGGCTTAATAAATGGGGTATTGATGAATAATTGACTGCTTCTGCATATCTTTTTGAAGGCCTGCGGTTAGCCTAGCAGGGGCATGTTTTTTGAAGATTAGGGCACATTACTGGAATGATGTGCTAATGTTATCAGCGGCACCATGTTCGCCGGGCAAAGCAAGATAGAGGGATGTGTCTCTGCACTCTGGGATGGCAGCCGTGTTTAGATGTGCTGTCCCCACATTGTTGACTGGCACTGCACATCAGTTTCAAGTGTGCATGGGCTTCACATCACATTTGCCAGGCTGATATCATATGTAGGGAATCACGAATTAGAGTTCCAGCAGTGTGCCTGTGTGTGTGTGTGTGTATACTTTAAGGAATATGATCAGTCTGTCATCATTACTCATGTCATTCCAAACCTGTTCGACTTTGTCTTTTCGTAGAATACCATATCAATTTGGAACAAACTGAGAACAATTCATCGACATTAATATCAAAACTGCTGTTACTGAATTAAATGTTGAAACAGGACGAGTTATAAGACTATTCAAGCTTTAGGGGTGTTGATGGACTCAGTCTACTCCGTCTATGTTTTGATGATCATATTTTTTTTCGTTCTGGATGTAATCTTTGATAAAAAAATTACTTTTGAACATTTTGTTAAAAATGTTGCTTTATTTATAAAGCTTTCATAGATTGAAGAGTTGATTGAAAAAGTATTCACAGGGCTAGAAATTAAAAAAAGGTATTTTGTTTATTTTAAAGCATGAGGTGGTTTCAATATATGTTGATGGTAACACATTCTGTTTCCTATAAATAACGTTACACCTACATGTCTACTGACTCTCAATCTGTGGTCTAAGGTGTTTTTGGGGTCCATGTTTTGACATTTGTGCTTTTTTCAGTTGCTAATAAACATTAATGGCACAGGTGAAATTACACTATTTAACACAAACAGGGCTACCATAATATGTGAGCAATATGTACGTACATGTTTTTATTTTTGAAAGAATATTGTTTACCGCCCACACCGCAATGACAAAATTTTTGCCGCGCACACCTTTGCGCTCTTGCGGACGCGTCGAGTATACACATGACTTTACGTGACTACATACGCGGTAATAACGTTTTAAGGGGAAAGTACATTAACACACAGTGGGCAGAAATAGTAAGAGGATTCAAAAACCGAAATAACGGACATGGTAAAATGACGTCGGTTATAGGCTCTGAATTTCGGTTTCGATTATTTTACGATTAATCATCCATTAATCATTCCAATATCATTTTGATATATTGCATGATCAGATATTCATACAACAAATATTCAGGAGACATTTTGTGAAAATGAGCACATCAAAAGTACTGTTTCTTTTAGCACACAACCATTTTACTGCAATGTTGCTTCCCTGTTTTATACTACACATGCCACTTTGTATTTACTCATATAGTTTAGATTTAAAATATCATCAATGGTTCATGATCAAAATTATTCTTTTGAGTCTGAAAATGAAATCAATTGATCAAAATGAGTCTGGACACAAAATTAGTCTGAACTGGACTAGTCATTGACTAGGCTATGTGATCTGGTTGCAGCGATTATCAGTGAATACGACTTACTTAATTGAATTTCACTCTTTTTCTTACACAAAGCTGATATGCTTTGCATGGCTTGGAACTAGATCTGGAGTGCTGTGGACCAAATGTATGGTGCTTTTGTCTTCAGACATGATTCAGGTTTGGAGTAAATTATAACCAGGTTAAGATGTAGGGTGAATTTGCACACACACACTACATTTCAAAGGTTCAAATAAATGTTGTTTAAATATCGTGGTTTCCACAACAACAAAAAACAAAACAAAAAAAAAACCTGACACTGAAGACTGGAGTAATGATGCTGAAAATTCAGCTTTGCCATCATAGGAATACATTATATTTTTAAATATATATTTAAATTGTAATTATATATTATCCAATAAATTCAGCCAGAGACTTACTGAAAAACCACTGAAAAATTTCTTACCATCCCCAAACATATACCGTTCAAGCTCCTATAGTCTTGTTCAAGCTCACTAAAGTAAAGTACTGCTGCCCAGAACAAGGGGGAGTTTCTCTCCTTCAATGTTTGACCGTTTTAACACCCTGCCACTCATTTCCAGTCACACTCATAAATCTCTGGCAAAATGAAGTAAAAGGAGCCCATTACATTCAGATCTGTGGGCATTTAATCAGGCCGATGTGCCACATAAACTTTCTCCTAACCTTCATCCTTTTTACTGAGATTGCTGAGCTGTGGGTGGAGTCGGGACGGGGTACGGTGCATGGCACTGCTGGGACAAGAAGGGGACAAGGAATTACAAAGGACACAAACATTCCCCACTGTGTCTCTCCATGACACTGGTTGTGTTTTGTCAGTGATACGACTACATTGATTTAGGAGGAGTTTTGCATGATTGCATTTATCACTCCCTAGATGTGGTGGTCTGATTGATGCATCCAGGGATCATAAATGCCAGTCTCTGAGTTCAATGTTATGGACAGTAAGATTGGTGTCATGAGTTAATGGTGCCAGATTGTGATTCTGACCCATCACACATTTTGTCCAAGGTTTAGAGAGAAAAGGCGGAGCAGATTGTGATAGTACAAGAAGCTTTTAACTGTATCACGCATGAAAGCATTTGTCTGTTTTTGCTGTTTTCTCTCAGATGGATTTTGAGCAAGAATCTGATACATCAGTACGGACAGGAGGGTTACAGTGCTAGCCGTGAGCCTGCGGCATGATGACTCCATAATCTACTCTCTCCCCACATTCGCAAAAAAAAAAAAAAAAAAAAAAAAAAAAAAAAAAACCTAAGAAACTAAGTAAAGGAATTTTGACATTCGGTTCATCCGTGACCATTTTGTGTCACTTTCCTTCCAGTCCAATTCTCATTAGGATAATGTGATGCTACAAAGTGGCAGCAGAAAGTGCTTTCAGTGGTGAGAGTCACTGAACTTGCATGACCAAGCCGTTGTCTCGGCAGCTCAGCTCACTCTGACAAGAACACATACGTGACTGATATTTGGAACAAATCCAAGTGACCAGTGAAAAATCATGTCATTTGTAGAATCATCAGAGATTGATCTGAGAAATCCTGACAATGTCCTGGCCTTGAAAAGAAACACACATGCATACTCAGACAACCAAAAGGTATTTGAAAGACAGATGTACTAGGACTGAAAAATGCATTTGGTGATGCATAACAAAGCATGACGCCATAACTGTAAAAAGGCTTCAGAGTATGACATCATGCATAATGCCATACGGAAAAAGACTAATATATATATATATATATATATATATATATATATATATATTTATTTATTTTACAGCCCGGTCTCATCCCAAGGTGTCATTTAGGTGACGTTTTTAATTGTTTCTACATCTGATGCACATCAGGTGCTCCTTTAGCGTCAAAATGAAATGCAGATATATATGGGCCAGAAGGCGCCTCCTAGTGGTCTAACCTCAACACTACCCCTGACCTAAACCTACCCATAACCGAAGCGTGTTATATTGACGCAAAAGGGTGCCATGTACGTCGGATTAAGATGCAATTTCAAAAGTGTCACCTATATGACTATATGAATATATATATATATATATAAAAATAAAGTGCTCACCGGTTATTCCTTCAGTGCACGCCGCTCAAGCAGAATGCACGACTAATGTGCGCTGTTTCAGCATGTCCACAACAGTCACACATTCTGACAAGCACACTGAGGCGGCATTGGTGACACATTGTATTTGTCGTTATATATATTAAATAATTACTTGAATTTATTAATTTCACTAACCCTTTATTTAGATTAAAAACCATTCGTATTAATTTGGTGAGGAACAGCTTTTTCAGCATTTGCAGACCCTGTCATGCTGTTTGCCATTAATGCTAACAATTAATCGATTAATTGATCGTTAGTTTAAATGACGATAGATTGACGGGGGATCATGGAAATATATATATATATATATATATATACATATACATATATATGTAAAATAACTGTGTGTTTGTATATTACTATAACTATTCGGTTATGTACTTTTCTAAAAGATGAACATCCTAACCATTCACCACAATGTGTTCAGGAAGACAATGAGAAAGTGCAGGTTCATCCTATTTTATTTGTATACAGTATGTACATTATACAGTACATACATAAGCTATACTTTAAATGTGCATTGTATACTTATTTGTATATAGAGTACCATTTAAAAGTTTGGGGTTAGTAAGACTTGTGTATATATATATATATATACATGTACATTAAACTGATCTAAAGTGACAGTAAAAATATTAATATTTTTATTTTAAACAAATATAAACAAAATATCACAGTTTTCACAAAAAAATATTAAGCTGTTTTCAACTTCGACAATATTAAGAAATTGGCACGATTCCTGTCTTGTGTTTTCCTTGTTTTGTGTGGACTTAAGTTATTTCCTGTTCCGTGCCATGTTTTCTAGTCCTTTGTAGTTTTTCTTGTTGAAGAGTTCCCCCAGGTGTTTCTGATTAGCCACGCCCCCTTGTTCCCTTGTTTAGCTTGTTTGTCTGTGTATTTAAACCTCCGTACTTCAGTTGTTGGGTGTCGGTCGTTGTTTAACTGTAGCTTTGTTTCTGAATTTTGTTCTGAGTTCCTGTTTCTGAGTTTCTTTGTTTATCTTGGATTTCCCTTTTGTTTGTTTGTTTGTTTATTATTATTATTAAAAAAAATAGTGAATGCATTTGGATTCCTCCTTGCCTCACCATTACAGAAATCAGAATATTATAATGATTTCTGAAGCTGAAAATTTAGCTTTACCATACCAGCAATAAATTGAATTTGAAAATATATTTAAAAATAAACAATTTTATAATAATTATGGTTTTTACTTTATTTGTATCAAATTAATAAATCTTTTCAAAAATATGTAAAACAATAAATAATAATAATTAAAACTTTTGAATGGTTGTGTATACTTTTTAATTTGCTAAAGCTATAATAACAAACAGTATTTATCCAGGAAGCTGATCACACATGTAGTGTTTTACTATTGTATATAAATGTTGTTTATCTCATCCTCTTAGACATCATTTGAGCATGAACATCATGTGCAAGCAACTTCAAACCATGTGCGGCCCAAGTGCAATGATTGCAGAAGTGGAAACCGCTGGAAGCCGTGGACTCAAGTCGAATTAAGTTGCCAAGATGAGCAATTTGTTTGAACTTTTAATGCACTGCTGCATTGTGCAACTGCGTCTTTAATTAGCAGGGACTTTCAGCAAATGAAGCGTGCTCGAAATTGTTTGCTTGTGTTGCCTTTAAAAGACTGCATACTTTTTATGGCCCTCTGTTTGAGTTAACAAATGCTGTCACAAAACTGATCTTTCTGTTACTTTCCCCCTCCTCCTCGTCCCATTTGCTGCGCACTGGTGGCAGCAGTGGGTCTGTGCTTGACTCTGTTAATCGGCAGACGACAGCTTAACAGCTTGCGCGAGCATAATTAACGCCGCTCGAAATAAACGTGATGGGGAGGGGGGGAAATAAATAAATAATTCAAGCAAATGTGGCAGTCTGCTGACTGTTGTCTCAGGTACAAGTCTTTACCTGACCAGGCATCTCCTCACAAAACAGGGCCAGGGCAGCGGGCACACACAATGACAACCTTAAATTATTCACAGCGTCAAAAGCCCAATGTGACTATTTAAAAGCCATTATTATGTTTAATAGTAATGACTCTTCCAGGTCTTGCAGAAGAGTGAATAGACTGATTGTCAGAAATCACTTTTGCACCTCAGCTTTTTTTTGGAGGAGCACAATACATTTTTTTAACCGCTGGAAGAATAAAAAGATGATGATCTTTAGATTATAATTGTCTGAAATTGCATTCCTGAATGACTTTGGGTGGTAGACCAATTTTGATTTGATTGTTCACAAAATAAAAAGAGAGAAAAAAAAGATAATTACAAGTATTTACAATTAAATTCATTTGTTCAGAAATAAATTAAGCGGAGAAAGTGAAAATTATTAAAGAATGATTTTCTCACAAAGTCTATTTTCATAACACTTCAGTTGCCTTCGGTTCACACTTATAATGATATAGTATACTACAAACTAAATTGGACTAAATGGAAATATATTAATTAGGTGCTTCAGACGTTATTTATATCACTGATATTGTTTTGTAGATAAGTTTGTTTGCTCCTTGTGTGAAAAATGTCAGCTTCAGTAATTGTCTCTGTCTGAATTACCCTCAAGGTTAATGTCTCCACCCCAGCCTCTTATGTCTGCTGTCAGCAGTCGTGTTTACATGGTTTTCTCCTGTTCACGTATGCAACGTTAAGCTCCTCCAACCAACCCAGGGTGAAATTATTGCTTTTGCAGGTGAGTGCGTGTGAGCATGAGAGGTGGTATCCAAAAATCCCTTAGCATATAAATAAACCAATTCATCACATGCTTTTTTTTTGACAAGAATAAACACTAATTTTCCTGACGCTGACCCTGACAAATGGAGCGTCGTGTGAAACGTCCC
This sequence comes from Pimephales promelas, assembly GCF_016745375.1. The sequence continues at coordinate 20,628,364 of NW_024121111.1, forward strand.
CAGCTCCGCTATGGTCACCTCGTCAACAATGCCAGCCGGCTAGCGGGGGCTACATTGGCTTTAGCAGCGCGAAGCGCCTAATAAACGGCTAGTGTCAAAAGCATTGTCAGTCCATTCTTTGCTTGTTTGGGTTCAACTGGGTTGGAGAGAGAGGCCAGTGAGTGTTCGGGCGTGCTCAGTGGCACCTACACTCTCACTGGCCTCACCCTGAACAGGCGCTATTGATTTTTGGCCGCGTTGCTCTTTGTCAAAAAATCAGATATAGCAAGGCCCCCTCTGGACCTCTTCACCTTTTAAAACACATACACTGTGTCTCTTATGTGGTGGGCAGAGAGGCGTATGTACGTGTATGTCTGTCTGCTTCTTATATGTTCTAGTACGAAAGGAATGGTGCTCTTTGTTTGAGATGAGGTTGTAGCTGGTCGGTGAAAATAGATATGTGTGTTTGCGTGGGGGGTTCTTATTCTATTTACTCTTACTGTGTGTGATTTCATTGTTAATTATTCTGACCTTAAATATAATTTTCTGGAGAAGCAGGTCCATTGATCTATTAAAGCAATTGATTGTGTACAGTCTTAAAAGGAATAGGTCACCCCAAAATGAAAATTATGTTATCATTTACACTCATACATGTTGTTGCAGACCCACGTCATTCTTTACCAAAAAAAAAAAAAAAAAAATGCTTTTTTAAATTTACTACTGCTTTTGTTCATATTATGAAAATGTAGTGGGGTCAAAAACATCTTTGGACTAAAATGACTTCCATTATATGAACAAAAAAATAATAATTCTGATTAACACAAAATATTTAATCAATATATTGACAAAAAAAAAAAAAACAAAAAAAAACCAAGAAGGAAATTGATACAGCTTTGGAATAACATGATGATGAGTTAATCAAGATAAAATGTCCTCAGAAGAGTCGGATGGAGCACATTTATTGTATTCTATAGGGGTCATGTCATGATCAATCAAATCTTCCCTGATATGTTGACATACGAGATTATTCAATTATGAAAAAAAAAAAAAAAAAAACTTAAATCTTCCTGTCTTTTTTCTGTCGAAAAAGAGCTTTTATTGTTTCCACTCTGCCAGTGTTGCTATTAGGGCTGCCCCTAATAGTTGCCTAAATGTTAGTAGACAAGAAGAGGCTTGATAGACAACATTTTAATCAGTCAGTTAAATGCAGAAGGGGGGAAAACTCACTCTATTGTTAATGCTAACATAGATAAATGTTCTCTAATATTCTGAGAATAAATCTCTGGTTACAGAAGTTAACTGGGGTCTGAGGTGTTTTCATGTCATATTCTGACATGCTCTGACATTTGAGCTTATCTCTGTTACTTGTGACATTTTCATTGATAAAGTCTGATTACACTGTATTCAGAACAAACTCTGCTACAATATGTCAGCAGCATGTACTGTATGTAAAAGTTTGTAGTTTTAAAGGGGTCATGAACTAGCTTTGTATTTTAGTAATAGGCTATTTTCTACCCTAGTTTTGAGCCTAGCACAAAAATGCTCGGTTTTTATGGGCGTCTCGCATTGAAGACTTGGAAATTAATGCCCACTGCTGTGAGTGGATAACAGTTTTGCATATTATAATGAGTTTCAACTCACTCACTTATGTAGCTTCTTCTTCCATTATCAGGCACTGCACAATATTTTGTGACGGCATGTGTATTGCTCGGTAGTTCGATCTGGTTTATCATCACGAGGTAGGCCTATGTTATTTAGGTATGCGTGTAATGCGCAAATCGGTGGGCGGGGCTAAACCGGCCATGTTGAAGTAGGCATTGATCTTCTTTTTCTGCGGGGTGGTGTTTTATCCTCTTTGACGTCATAGTTCCTCACTTTGAAAAACGAGTCGTTTGCTGGGGCTGGTGTCATTAAAAGCTTTTATTGGACTAACAAGGATGTTTTCAGTTCTGAAACTTACAGGATATTCTTCTAATATGATGACCTCTTAGATGTCAAAAGTTTGATTTCTCAGTTCATCACCACTTTAAGATAATGACATTTATGCGTGGTTTGTGAAAAAAAAAAAAAAAGAAAATTGTCACTGAAATAAGGTCATGAAACCCATTCTGATTATTTCTTCACAAGACTTTTGAAAATCAAATTTATTGATTTAAAATTTGTAAGACGTGTTTAATGTAAGAACAACGAGGTATGCGAGGTAGGCGTTAACTTCCACGTCTATGCCATCTGAGTGCATCTTCTGAAAGGCCGGAGTTACAGCTTTATTGTAAGCAAGAAACAAGAGCTAACTTCTCCCAGACAACGTCAACAAACTCGTGTTCCTTTCTCATAATATGAAGTGAAAATAGTGACGTTGAGACAGGTATAGCCTAATTGTCTATATTATATTATGTTCACACTGTCAATGCAAATCCGATTAATTGTGTTTTGTAACTGTTCAGATCAGATTTGTGTGTCCGATGGGGCTCTTTCATTTGAATATCTGCCTTAATTTCTATGGCAATGAAGTTGCATTTGTTGGCATACAGCAAAATCAACAACATCAACATGACTTATTTTACATGACAAAGTGTAGCCTGCATGCCGAATGGTACATCATCTGAGGCAGCATCAGAAACATAGGAGGCTTGTATGGGATGACGTCTCCATTATATAATTTTCTGCTTGACCGCCACTTTGCAACATCAATCTTGTTTCTGCAGCGATTTTCGGCTTGTTTCCTTTAACAACGTCTGACGGGTTTATAATAACAATAATAATAATAAGTTTATTTTCTATAGTGCTTTTCGAGAACCCAGGGTCGCTTCACAATGAAATACAAATAGCAAACAAACAACAAGCGAACAAATACAAAGACCATCTACTAATGAGAGACAAAACAGAGAAACAAGCATAAACTTATTGACATGAATCAAAGAAAGACATATTGTATTATTTATCAAAATATACAATTGTGACAAAGTAGGTAGCAGATAGGCTAGGAAGTGAAGAACAGAGAAAACAGTGGTGAGGATACTGATTTATTGGGCAAGCTTGAAAAAAAAGAAGAGTTTTAAGACATTTTTTGAAGCTCTGGATGTTGTCGGTCAAACAAAAATTCTGGGACAGCTTATTCCATAAGTTACGGCCAGCAACACTAAAAACCCTGCCGCCCACCTTGGAGAGTCTGACGCGGAGTACCACGAGGACGTTTTCAGTGCAAGACTTAAGGGCTTTTGGCTGTACCAAATCAGCAATACGATATTCTCCTGCCCACAGGTTACTTTACAGTCATAGCGAACTGACAAAGAGAGAAGCCGAGTTACTCCAACACTGAAAACATTAATCTGCATTGCTTTTAACCAACAAAAAGATTCAAATCTTGAAGAAGGTGAACAGGAGTTGCTGGAGTACATAAAAAAAAAAAGCAACATAAAATGTCCCCTTTAATGTAATGAAAAGGAGCAGCTTAAAATAGATAGAAGATTAAAACTCACAGGTTTTTGAATGGTGAAAAAAAGTTGATAATGGCATCAGAGTTTTGGAGTGCATGAATTAGTCAGTAGAAAGATGTTTCCTTGTGAGAACTGTTATATAGGCACCTAATAACTGAATTGCGGCATCAAAAAGGTATTGTGTGACAAACTGAAACCACTTTAAGTGCTCACTTTCAATCTATACAGTAACTTATCTTTAAATAAGATGGAAAAATGATGTTTCGTGAAAAAGGTCAGAGCATTTCAATAGACCTAAAGTGTGTGTACGATGAGATTCAAATATGTATTCACAGACGTCAGTGGTCTCTAACATACGTTCTCATGTTACACGAGATCTGTGTGGTGAGAGACACAACAAGGCTAGAGATGGAGGAATAGACACAGAGGAGGTGAGAAAGGAAGCGTATTAGAGGAGAGGTCCACTGTCCAAAGCTTCAGCACCTCTCTCTTTCTCCTGACACAGAAAAAATATTATGCAGCCACTCGAGTCCATTGAATCCTTGTGATTCATTGCCCAATTTGAAACTGCCAAGCTGCTAAATTGCATCAGGTCTGCCAAAATTCATTCCAGGACTGTGGAGGAGATATGAAAAATTAAATGTCATCTCAGTACAGTGGAAAACTTTTACCTCTCAGCGTTCGCAGCGCGGAATATGCTACACTCCGTAATGATCGATGACGACTCGAGACTACACTTAACCTACTTAGTGATGTCATGTAGGCCGCGGGGGTGTTTACTTTTGAATGTGGCAGGAAGACATAAACTTTATCGGGTGCCTGACATGGACATATTCTTCTCCCCTCGCCTCTCCAAAAGAGTGACTTTCTATGTTGATTCACAGATACAATAGTCTTCCTTTTCTCAATTATATTCATCAGATGGCAGTGGATGGTAGAGGAAGTGAATGATTTAAGACAGAATAGTTGATTTAGGAGAATACAGAGGTCTACCGACACCACTGTTCCCCACCCTTTCTTCTGTGCTTCTGATTTAGCAGCAGTAAGCAAAAAGCGCTAGTAGAGGAAATGTGGATATAGTGAGCTATGTTTGTGTGTCAGAATCATCAAGCCCAGATAATGTAAATTTGATCTGGACATTCAGCTCTGCTTCACAATCTGCTCATTCACAACTTCTGCAAATTATTAAAAAAAAAAAAAAAGTCTGTCATTTTCTACATTTCTATCATGACAACTCTCATAAGATTTTTTATTTATTTATTTATTTATTTATTTATTGGTTGGTAATGGATATGAAAATGTTAATGTATTTGGTCTTGGTGGAATAAATCTGCTACTGATGCTGCTGCTGCTGAATTGCTCCTTCTGTTGATAATTGCTGTTGTTGTTGATTATTACTGCTGCAAATCAACTACAGGAACTTGCTACTGCCAATACATACCCACAGCAACATATCAATGTACTGTACAATATGTAAGAAATACTGCACAAATAGCATATATAAATTTCCGATAGCAGATCTCGGTGGAGCTGGGGAAGGTGGAGGGTTTTAGAAGAACTCACAAAGCACGCTGCATACTGCTATAGTGACTGGTAACCAGACATTTAAATGGGGAAAAATGTTGTTAAAATCATTCATATCCATTTCCAGTTTCCTACTTTTTTCCTAATTTTGACTCAGTTAAATTTGAATGCAGCTTCCATTTTTTTATTTTTATTATTTTTTTATTATTATTATCACACAGTTAGATCACAACATTCAGAGCAGCACATCATCAACTGCTAAATTCAAATCTGCATGCAAACATTCAGGAGATTAGATTAATTTATCGATAACTCTGATTCTGAATTCTAGCTATGACTGTACCAGATCCAATAACATCACTGACTACGATAACATGCAGCCAATTTTCGGGTTATGGTCGGGTTAAGGTCACTATTCGGGTTTCTGAAACATTAGGAATAACCCGTTTGCATGCGTGAGCAGAGAGTTTCTCCTGTATACATGGAATTGCAATATCCCAATGTAAACAGCGACGTGCAGTTAGCGTCTAGACGAACGGACAACCTTAAAACGCAATATTAACATTTCCGATTCTTCTTCCTGTATCCAAATACAACTACAACAGTAGCACACGGATAATGAATGGTTCGGGTCCTTTGTTTGCGCTTTGATGCTGGTAACGTTACTGACCTCGCTCCAAAAGCATGCTGTGCTGCGTCTCGCCTGGTCTCGCCATGTTTACTTCCGGTATACTGCACGCGGATTTGTGTATGCGCCGAGAAGTTTCTCTACTCAAAAGACCAAGATTCCTTGCAAATAGAACATGCGCAGAACACAAATCACTATGGGGATATGCAGATACGCGTTTACATGACCAACAATTCGGGTTAGAAAAGGGGTACCCCAGGTATAATATCCCACTTTTTAAAATCCGGGATATGAGCAGATTCGGGGTTTGCCGGTGTTTACATGGCCGTTCGCGACCGGGTTATTGCTAATATCCTGGTTTTGAAGGGGTTATTGGCTGCATGTAAACGTAGTCACTGTCAATAACAAAATAGATACTTACTTACATATATTTGAAAATCAAAATATCAGATACTGTATGCCATTTCATGAAATAGTTAACAAGCTTGTAAATGTTTTAAACAAAAAAGGAAAATGATATAAATCCCGAGTCACATGACACGCAATGGAAAAAAATATCACTGGCCATGCCTCCATCCAGCTCCCAGGAGAGAAGAAGGGATGGCAGGAGAACAGAGAGAGCAGGAGAGGAGAAGAAGAGGCATACTCTGCATAAGTATGGCGTCCGACTCAGTAATTTTTCTCTGGGGCTTTGTGTTGTACTGACAGCTTCATTTGTTTAAAGGCCCCTGCTCCCACTGTTCCTCGCCTTTTCCGATTATGATAGCTCTCTTCTGTGCATTATTATGGCCCAGCAAGGAGAAAAATACATATTAAAGGGGTTGATATTTGGAAATAAGTGGTTCGACTATGTCTGTGAGACGATGTTCACATGGGGTTTCTGTCTAGTCTCTACCCTCTATACTATTCAGTCTCACACACACTTACTAAATAAATGAGTATGTATATACACACACACAGAGAGAGAGAGAGAGAGAGAGAGAGAGAGAGAGAGAGAGAGAGAGAGACATACACATATATTTATATATTATTAAAAAAAACTATATATTATTTGTAATAATAAGACTTTTGCTGTAGAACTTTAGAATCTGTCATCTACTCACCCTAATGTCACTGAAACTTTGTAACAACTGTGTAACAATAAATATGCATACATTTTTGCATATGCATGCATGCATGCATTACAGGAACTGTACGTCAGAAAGTCTGCACTACACACAACAAATTAACAACTGAATTGATGTCTAAAATATTTTACCTTTTGGACACGTGAGTCAGGGACGTGAGCCACTTGCGCTCCCTCAAAAAAAGTATATGTGCATGAGGCACCTGTGAAAAGCCAAACAAAAAAACTTCAGGTAGGAGATCAATTCTGAGATACGGCTTTGAAATCATCATGCAGTTTTTATCAGTTACTGTAAACAAACGATGCTCACACACACAAAGAGTCACACAATGAGAAATGCACGGCCACATGGATTTGCAGTCTCGCTTTATTCTTCACTCCCTTGCTTTCTCTCTCAATCTCTCCCTCTTACTTTCTCTCTATGCCTGCTCGCTGCGAGGCAGCAATATTTATTATTAGGAATATCATTTGTATTAATCATAAGGATAAATGACTGGTTTGGCTATCTGAATGCCTCATTTAGAGAAACTTCGCTCCTGTGTCATTGTTATAAATTACTGGCAAGTCTTTGTTTCACCTGAGGCTGCTCATCCACACCTCCATGCATATACATAAATGTTTTTATTTAAATTTGTATATATATATATATATATATATATATATATATCTTCCCTCTAATAGTGACATGCTATCACCATCAGCAAAAAAAAAAAAAAAAAATATTAAAATGTCCTTTGAGGACAATTGGTGTCATTGATATAACTCTCTCATGGCAAGAGAGTAAAGAGAGAAACAAACTAATGGGTTACATACATAAGTGCATAAGTAGGAAACACCCCCCATAGAACACAGCTAAAGATTTGAGATTGAAATTTTCGAAATTCCCCACCCCCTCTCTTCCTCTCTCCTCCATATCTCTGCATGATTAAATTATTCAGTGCTACAAACTACAATCATGCTTTATTAAAAATTATTAAAAAAATTCTCACTGGGGTGTGCAGATGTGAAAGAATTTATTGCCTGCTTGTTTTTCTCATTTGCATCATTGATTTTGTGGGAGTTTAGAGAGCGTTGCTACTGCTCTTTTTTATGCCTTTTTTTTCATGAAGGGGGAAATCTTGACATCTTGTCCCATTTGATTAATGACGCACACAGGCTGATTTTATTTACGTGCTCTTTATGACTTTTATCGGCTGCAGAAAGTGTGCGTCCCTGTAAAATTAGAAGTGCAGAGCTTCTTGTACTTCTTATTAAACGAGGCGATTTTATAATGACACGCACACATGCGAGCATCTCATTTGCTCTGGTATTTGTCACTTTGTCCATCACAAAAACATAGTACTCAACTTTTTTGCGCTTAGCCCCCAAGATAATCAAACTTTCTTTTCATCCTCCAGATTATTTCTGCTTCCCTCAACACAAAATAAAGATGAGATGGGAGCGTGACTCAAAAAATGAGCAAATGAGAAACACTAAAGTGTGTCTGAACACAACAGGGCTGTTTGCATAGAAAGGCAACATAAAACTGTATCAAATCTTCATCTTGTGTATTACTTAAATTATTATTTTTTTTTAATTTCCATACATTAAATATACATGTAAAATTTACACTTCAAAGTTCTGCCCATTACAAGAGCCATTACTTATACTTGTTACATGAGTTCCCTATGGCCGCACTATGAATGATTTAACAGCAAGTTACAGTAAACTAAATTCAATTTTCGTTCAAAGCAGCCATCTACAGTGCACTTTGAAGGGAGAGGGAGAGAAAGGCAGCATGCTCACTGTTGAATCCTGAGCAATGACTGGCTACTTTAGCAATTAAAATCCGGGGCAAAGACACAGCGGCTTCGTTTGGCCCAGAGACTGCACCATTCATCATCCCAGCTGCCATAAAATAGCACTAGATGGATTCTTTGATTTTAGCTTTGGAAGAACATAAATCAAAATCTAAACCATGGGCTGTCAGGGCCATCACTAGAATTATCCATTTGAGAGAGAGAGAGAGAGAGAGAGAGAGAGAGAGACTTATAGTTCAGACTATAAGAGTTTCTCATTGTTTCTCGTTTTGTGCTCTCCTTCTTTTCCTCAATCTCAGGCACACTGATCCGAAGCGTAAGCGCTCTCTCATCGGCAATATCAATGGCGCGTGAGAGCCGTACAGTAAGCGACTTATAAAAACACCAACAATAGTGTACTAGTGCATCTAATAACAGTGTGGAAACTCTCTCTCTTTATAGTAACACTCTCCTGAGAGCATATTCTAGACCAGAGCAATTCCTCTCTCACAGGGCAGTGCCACCTTATACCGGAGAGACCGCAGGATGCTGGATTAAGCTCTATGCACACTTTAGCCCTCCTTTTACTCTTAAACGCCTGCCAAGGTGAGGTGGATTCCCTCCAGCACACACACACACACACACACACACACACATGCTCCCTGCTTTGTTGCTCCCAAGAGGCCTTCCTTGGAGCACCGGCAGCCTGGCTAACAGAAGACCTAATTTTAGTGTGGAGACGATGATAAGAAAAGAGAGAACAGGAACAGGAGAATGACTTAAAGAAAGAAAGAGAAAAGAAAGGAAGAGGATGAGGGTGTCTCCAGGGCTTTTTTAAACTTCCGCCTCTCCTTGAGTGGGAAAAGACACTCAACTCCCACCAGTTATCAGTCATTACTTTCTTCTCCTGTTCATTTTCCACCTTAAAGGAATAGATCACACGCACAGACACACGCATACACACACCAAATGCTATCATTATTTACTCACTCGTGTTCAAAAGCCATTTTAGTTTTCTATCAGGCACAAAAAGAGAAATTTTTGAATAATTTCTACACATGACTCTCCAAATCTCCAAAAAGGAGAGAAAAGAACACGTATTTACAGCCAAAATAATGTAAACGTTCAGGCGCTTATTACTTAATCAAAAACTGGTTTTGCTACTGAAAAGAAAGACAACAACACTACAACCTCACTACAGGCAAATGAAGTTAAACTTTGTAACTTTTAGTGATGTTACTGGCCATTACTGATTTTTTTTCTCCTAAAGCTCCTAAAGTGAAATTTCACATGTCATATCCAGTCATTTAAAAAGGAATCAGCATCATAGGAAATTTGGCTTAAGGGCGAAAAAAAAATTCCCCACACAGATATTGTTGTGCTCAAGCTGGTCACGTGAATTCACTGCTTTGACTAACAGAAAGCTGCTTGGTTTGAAAGTGACTTCTGGGTGAGCTGTGCTTCATGCATCGCTACACTATTGACAACAGACAGTGGATCCCTTTTTCACCAAAAGGTGCACCTTAAATCTATTTGTTTACAATCTTCCATTCAAATAAGTCATCGGTTTATTGCGAGCATACAATCTCTCTGGAATGATTGTGTGGAATGAGAAAAGCCTCCAGGAGTAGGACTGTCTCGTCACCATTCAACTAAACTTTCCTAAACTGAACAAAAATGCTACAATAGTTCTAATTTCCTCACAAACTGTTTAGTGATTTATAATTTGATGCAGCCGCTTGCAACGGTTTGTTGTGTATTTGTGCGGAGGGCAATATGGAGGGCAGCTGTCAAAGCAAAGACATTTGTCTCTGTCATTGGTTCTCCCCTCCTCTCAGTCTTTCCCTCTCTCTCATCTCATGTGACGGAGAAGCTGTGCCATTGAGCGCCTAAAACTGATAATACTACTGTCGAGGCCAATTAGGAGCTGATTCAATCAAAAATAAAGCAAAGCATAAAACGACCTATTTTAATTCCCCCGGCTCCCCGGCAACATTCAATTACATCTTCCCATGGTACGTTTTTCATGTGCTCCAATTAAAGTCTTATTTAATGTTTAAAGCATATTACTTTTCTTTATTACGCTAGCGTGTAACAAAGTCAGCAAAGGTAGAAAAAGCCTCTTCCTTTTGTTTTGGGTTTTATTGCCAGAGTTCCTGAAACGAATTAGAGAAAAAGTGTGTGAGAGAGAAAGAGACTCAGGAAAGATGGGAAAAGGAAAGAAAAGAGAAAGGAAATCCACGAACAGGAGAGAGCAAGAGAGAGCCATCTGTGTCATAACAACTGGGAAAGAAAAGAAACCAAAAACAAAACAACGATATCAGACACTTTTGTTATTAGCTGTATATGCTGCATTAAGGAAAATCCACATTCTCATTTTGCAGATGGTATAGGCCTAAGCCTCATCTACTGTAATATTTGCCAGTTTTAAAAATTCCTTAACAAACCCCCCGTGTCCCCTCTATTGTTCTGCTGTACTTTGCTGTAATCAGGGAAAACCATCCAATGAGGCTCATATTTCTTGAATGTGTATCTGCTTCTCTCAGGGATATTAAAGATTTTTTTAAGCCCTAGAAGTGTAAATGATCTGTGTTGGGAAAGTTAAGAAGCTGTGGTACTTTAATACTATTCAGAACACACAGTTAATGATGAACCTATTGAAAAGAAGAGAGATGAAGATAAACCTTTTGTAAACAGCCGTTAGTTCTTTTATAGAAACGTCTGTTGTCCTCTGCGTTGCATTGTTGTTTCTTCTACAAAGGGTTCAGAGAACATAGAGTGGGCTTTTACTATAGACACTCAATGAACACAAGAGAGTCAGTTCATCCCATCTATGAAATGGGCTGTTCATTAGCCCATTGATCAAGCGGTCCCATCCTGTCACCAACATACAGCTGGCCAGCGATCTAAGTCACACACACACGTGCACATTCACACACAGAACACCTTTCGTCCCACACTGTGGCGGTGAGGACTCTGGTAAGTGGGGTCAAAGGTTGTGTGTAGTAATCCATCTAAGCAGAGTGACAGCAGCAGCTAATAAATCACTCATTCATGGTTTAATCCATCGTCTGTCCTCAGTGCAGACTGGCAAACAATACACCGCTAACACCGTCTCTCTCTTTCCAGACCCAGATTCTCTGACTTACTACTTTTGCTCATTTAATTTGTCGGACGATTCTTGTATAGGCTAAAATAATGGTTAAACTTCAACATTAACCTTCATTTTGAATGTGTCTTTAGCTTCATCAGAGTAACCAAATTAATTTGAAAGAGAGCAATACTATATGGCTGTACCTCTGCTGTATACAGAGGTACAGTAGGAAAGTTTCAAGGTACACTACGATTCAAAAGTTTGGGGTCTGTAAGATTTTTTTTATGTATTTTTTTTTTTCATACAGAAACTCATACATTTATTCAGCAAGAATGCAAATTGATCAAAAGTGACAGTAAATAAATTTATAATATCAAAAATGTTTTACATTTCAAATAAACGTTCTATTCAACAAATATTCTTTTTACTGTGTTACACAAACTGTAAAGTGGCGCAACTGTTTTCAACATTGATAATATTAAGAAATGATTATGGAGTACAAAATCAGCATATTAGAATGATTTTGTTCTGAAGGATCATGTGACACTGACGACTGGAGTAATGATGCCAAAAATTCAGCTTTGCCATCACAAGAATAAATTACAATGAGAAATTATTAACATGTCACTATATTACTGATTTTACAGTATTTTTGTTCAAACCGCAAACTTTTGAATAGTAGTGTACATCCTAATCCAAAATAGCTAATAGGTAATAGGTAACCTTAATAACATCCCATAATTTTGAGCACATAATTTGATGGTTGGTGGAAAAAATAAATATTAAGTAGTTTTCTGCCATTGGGAAAAAGAAAATAATTTGATAAATCACAATTTGTCATATTATAAATAATATAAAATAGTATCATAAATATTTGCTTAGTTATGACTAAAGCTTACTAGCTTAATGTTCTAGATCATTTGATATGACATAGGATGCCTTGGAAGTAGGGTAGTAATGGATCGTACACTTTAAAAAGTAATTCAGGGGACCTGTTACCACAACTTAAACAAATTAATGGTTTTATTTAATAGAAGTAAAACAATTTAAAAGTACAAGTTGTTTTTTTTTGTTGTTGTTTTTTTGTTTGTTTTTTTAGTTCCACGCATGCTTTGCATGGGATATACTAAAATTAAATGTTATTTTATTTGTTTTTAGTGAAGGAACAGACCTGTTAGTGTGTAATGCTGTTAAGTTTGACATTTAAAGGAGTTTCCTAAATGTTGAAGTTTTTGTGGTTACCACTGTGCTGAAGAGTAGACAACATGAAGGTAAACACTATATTGAAGTTACCTTTAGCATGTGCTGTGTGTTGTAATTAAAAGAGATACTATTGGTTTCAGGGCTGCAACTTAAACAATTGAGGCAAAAAAAAAAAAAAAATAAAAAAAATATATATATATATATATATATATATATATATATATATATATATATATATATAAAAAAATAAAAAAAAAAAAGTAAAAAATGTGTTCATGGTACAAATTAAGTTCCTTTAACTCAACTGTAGTTTATTGGTTGAATAAATCAGAAGTTGTGATAAATCAAAATTTTTTTAATCAACACATAATTTTTTTAGTTGATCCATGATCCGTACAGCAATCCGTGTGGATTAATTAAAGTTTAACAATGAAGTTAAAGGGGACCTATTGCTGTTGAACATATTTATGTGTCTGCAATGTATACAGCCACCCTATTGCAGAAATCCATCCAAACCATTCAGGAATGTGCTCCAATGTAACGTCACATTGGAACAGGCCCAGCAAACAACTGGCACTGAATCTCCCTTATTTGCTTAGCTCCTCCCCTGAGGGAGCTGTACACAGTCCTCCATGTTTATCTCCTTGCCAGAACATTTAACAGCAGCATTCAAAAAAAAAAAAAAGTATTCTTATAAAAGCTACTGAATTAGTTTCTTTATGAGGTACATTCGTGCAAAATTGCTGACGATGAAATCATTGACTTTCTGGACAGTGCAAGCAAAAGACAGCTGCCTTAACTTTCACACAAAGCCTATGACAAAAGAGAGGACACTATTTTAATCTAAAACAATGGGCTCATGTATAATAGTCAGTATTTATGCTGCTTTGGCCCCAGAAGAGTCGGCTATTAGCGATGATGGAGACTTCTGAGTCTTCCCAACCTTAATTTGTTCCCTCTCTATCTGTCGTTCTCTCCATTTCCTGAATTCCACTTGTTTTCCGATGCGTGACGCCTCACCTGACAAAGAAGAGGAGAATAAGAAAGGGATAGAGCAGAAAAAGAACGAGGAGAAGAGGAGGGCCAGCGGTTGATCTTACAGTTTAATTACCTGCCTGCCTTGTAAGTGCTCTAGCAAGGAACTACATCCCTGGCTACAAAAGACAGCTCTGCTATTCCAAATAATTAAATACTGACCCATTAAAGTGAGAACATGAGGACAGGCTTCCTCTGCTCTCTCTTTCGGCACATCATCCTCCTCCTCCTCTGTGTCCTCACTTCATTGCCTTCATCCCTCTGTCTGTTTTCTCCCTCCCCAATCATCCTGTCACCCCCACCTCTAGACCAGCTTTGTTTAGCATGGACAACGCGCCACTGCTATATTTGTTTGTTGTGATCGTCCCACTCAGATTGAAAGTCCTGGGGTTAAAACCCCTCAACGAGAGGGGCTAAAAGTAATAAAACTAGCGATTAGCTATTCCCATCGATGTGTTCGGAAGGGAAGGGGGAGAAGGAAAGGTAGTGGCACCTCATTACAGCACTGCACTTGGCTGCTTTTATCGGTAATTGGACTATATAGGCCTTCATTATAATTTACTTTCTTGGTCCCCCTCCTCCCCTCTACAAGCACCCAAACTGATAATGCAGACAAGCAGAACAGAGTGGGCCTGTTAGTAGCTGTAGAAACTGACACCATTTAATGGCTAATTATAACAACTAAATTAAAGAAGAGGCCTGCAGAGGTAGCAGGATAATACCAGCACTTCACTTAAGAGCATCACCACCATCAGCTGAGGGTGTGCTCACCGATAAGATAAGAGGAACAAATTAAAGTATGTCCCGAACTTAAAGCTGGCCAGACTGTGAACAACAGCACTTTCGAGCTAAGGTTGATACTGGATGTTATGCTAACAGCAGGGAAGGGGAAAGCACTCTGATGTGGATGCCATGGGTTTGTTTCTTTTTTCTTTAGTGTACTATCAACTGCTCGCAACAGGATGCATCTTGTAGCGCAATACAATAGTCGTTGCCAATGATTGAAGTAGAGCTCAAGCAAATACAGCTAATTACATTTGATACCCAGCGTGGTGCCCTCTGTAAGCAATGACTGCATTAAATAGGAGGCACTTTCAAATCAAGTCTCTGAAGGAAAATCTCAATGTCGTTGATGTTATTTTGGTCTAGCTAAAGGCAAACAGGAGTCACTCCGCAAACATGAAAGTGTTTTGACAGAGGAAGGAAAAAAAACTGACCTAAATTTAAACAAAATCTGAACAAATTTGACATTTTTTTTTTCTACAAAAACCCCAGTGACATTATGACTCTCAATCCTCCACGTACGTGATTCTGTCTAGAAGCTGCACCTTGTTAGGTTTGAGGAAGTGAAGTCTGCTAACACATCCTGGCTTACTCTAAGTCACCCATCCCCAAAAGTGCTCTCCATTGGACGCCTCTGTCCCATCGATAAGTGCCACATCGCCTCCTACCGTGGACTGGCACAGGGCTGGCAGTTCAATAGGCTAAGCTGGCGGGATGAGGGACGTTATACCCACCCCCACTGTCACTGAAGCCTGCCAGGCCTGACGGAAGGCCATGGAGCTGCCTGCTTAACGTCACTCTTCCGGCTCCTCCTGCCACTCATCCAGACTAAGCGCTCACCTGATTGACAGACATGCTGGATCCTTTGATGATGATGATGACGATGATGGTGGTGGTGATGCTGGAAGTGCTGGTGATGTTGGGGGATTTCTGAAGCTCCAGACTGACTGTGATTATGTTCTGGGAGGAACAAGCGAGAGAGCGCCAACGACACGGCTGATCCGGCTTAGCTTCATCAGGAACGAATACAGGCATCAATGTGCCACCAGCGGCCATGTCACAGTGGTAGGGTAAGAGGACCTGGGGAGGGGGTGACATAAAGCCCTGGATTTACCGAAAGAAGCTAAACATCACACATGCTCCTAGTTCTATAGGGACACAGCTGCCCCCAAAAAAAAAAAAAAAAAAAAAAGAGAGAGAGAGAGAGAGAGAGAGAGAGAGAGAGAGAGAGAGAAGCTTTGATGATGCTCTGGACGAGGCGCTAATCACTAGCAGCATGAAGGAGAGCAACTTTAGAGAGTGATATTGGAGTTTCAGTGTCATGGGCAGCTTTTGATCACTAGCATCCGAGTCTGCACTTCTAATCCCAAACACCAACAGCTCATGTGTGTCTCCAGACTTTGTAAACAGCGGAAAGGAGTGGCAGGTGGCTAAATCACCAACCCGAGTGAAGCCCAAAACTCTTGATGAAGACTCACAGATGATGAAAGAACTCTGGGATTGTGTGTACAGCGTGTGTCAGAAAGGGCTGTGTAACATTTGGAATTTCTTTACATTTCATTGAATTTCTGAATTTGAACTGAGGTAGAAAACAGAATTGCAAGTTGAATGTAAGGAAGTGAAATTAAATCAATTTTCAAAGAAATTTACAAGACTGTAATTTGTAACTAAAACAACTATTTTTTGTCAAGAAAAACCTGAATGTTGTCTTGAAAAAGCTTTGCTTGCTGTTTTGAAGGTTTATACGCAAGATAGATAGTATGAGAAAAGTACCTGGAGTGAGCATCCAGTGGACGCTTTACTATCCCATGAGACCAAGGAGTTGTGAAAGGCAGTGAAATGACTCTGGCAGGTCACATGACAATGACAACATGACGAATATTGTGCTTTCAGATTACATCCTATAAACGTTCATACTGATTATTATTCAAAAGAAGTACCTACTCTGTACTTACTCGTACCTACTCGGAAAAAGCAGTTTCAGATGCAGCCAAATTTCTTCATGTCATTCTAATTCAACTTCCTGTTGGTGTGGCCAATTCAATACAAATTCACTCATACAGTATATGGAATTCACAACCATTGTTTGAGACGTTCAAATGGTCAAGGGCCCTGTAAATGGGATTCATCTGCCATCATACCTCTCTCTCCACAGGTCTAATTTCACTGTTGAATGAGATAGAGCCTAATGAACAGGCACTGCTAAAACATTTCATCCACTCACTCACCCACCCATCTCCCCCCCTCCCCAATAACCTCTCTAACCTGAGGGAAAGTACACCTTGAGCTTATTCAGCAAAAGTCAAATGCCAGCACCTCAGTCTCTTTTGCAGAGCTCACTCTTCTGCATCTGTGAGCATGCACTCACATTTACGCTTGGAATGGGACTGTCTGCAAATCCCTCTCTCCAATTCAGAGATGGGTAATTGATGAAAAGGAGACAAAAAAGTTGCTCATCTTTCATTTCTTGTCTTTTTTTTTTATAAAGAGAAGGTATGTGTTTGGTAAATGTTATGTGGTTATAATGTGGAAATGAAAGTGGAGTGGCCCAGGGGTTGGTCCCTGCTTAACCATATTTGATTTACATCAATTAGGTCTCTCACATAAGATGGCCTAGCAAGGAGCGAGGTAATAACCCAGAAATAACCTCATTAAAAAAGACAGCATATCGGTCTGCGCACAATGAACTCATAGCTGAAAAATTAGTGACCTGGAAAGTGGCAGGAGGAGTCAATGACGCTACGTTGGAGAGTGCCATATCTTTCCTGCTGCCACAAAGGAGAGGTAGACATGTTCAGAAACAGACCATGTATTCCTTCATTATCCCTCCTTTCTTCTTTTCTAACATAACAAGGTCTGCAGCCACGCTATTGTTTGTGGGTCTAATTAGAGTTCGGGGGTGGGGGCGAAGCTGTAGCTCAGCGCTAATGGTTCAACATCTCTGTTGCCTTAGCTAGCATTGCATCCTTTGTTTGGTGTTAATCACCTGTTATTATGTCGCTTGGATTGTAGCATATGCTTCTTTAATAAAGCAGATGCTACACTTGTTCATTTGCGTGTTTGTTTGCAAAAGGGGTCATCACAGGGCTTATCTTAGCAACAAATACAGTATGTTTTCGTATATAATTTTTTTAACGTTTTTTAAGTTTTTTTTTTTTTTTTAAACCCTTAAATATCAAATGATGCATTTAGTAACAAGAATGTTCTTAACAACCACGTGCCTTCATTCAGCTTTGTCGCGTACTGAGACTTTTGGCTGAAATCAATATAGGCTACATTTTTTTTTCCTTCTGTATCGACTACATCCCTAAGATGAGAACTCCCTGTCGTCTTCCAGTCACTCTTCCCACAAATATTTCGGACAAGCAGCGCAATTAAGAGCTAAAGCCCACCGATGTAAGGGAGTAATCACTGCTTTGATTTCTCACATCAATACAAGCTTGGCCACTTTGATATGCAGGGCTGCCTTGATGAGTCTTATAAATATATTAAAATAAGTTTAATTACCAATTCAAATGCAGCCGAGCCCCAACTATAAAAGCATACACAATAAGAGCACACAACGGCAGGAAGTGAGGGACAAATTAAAGGGCTGCGAGGAACAAAAAAGACAGAGCTCCTGACAAGGCACGTGTTTTAGCCCTGTGTCTCGGCTTCACCTTTCATCTTATTTTAAGGCCAGGGAAATCAAATTTGCCCCTTGCCGTTTTGATTTCTTCATTTCTCAGAGAGAAAATATTCTGTTTAATTATCCCTTCCTCATGCAATTTTAATGGGCCCCGATTCCTCTTTGAAAGTGCGTTGGGGCAGTGAAGTACATCTGTCAGTATTTGCTCTTAACTCAAAAAAGTTGCGGAGATGAAATGGCTGTGCCGAACACCACTGATGTGCGCTTTAACATATTTACTTCACTTAGCTCAGTTGATTTAACACTGAAGCCTGCTGCGATTCATCAGGGACATCATCTGAGAAAACTAGAAAAAAATAAAACAAATAATCTTTAACATTTGCTTGTTTTTGCTTTCCTTGCTATAATATTGCAATTATTATTTTCTCTGTTATGTTGCTACAGCATCTTACCTTGATATTTTCTCAGGTCATGAAAAATGGAGAACAGGTTAAAAGCCACATCATTGATTGCACTCAATGTGCGAAAATGCACTCAATTGATGTATGTGAGAAAACATCAAACTTTGAAGCTATGAATTAGGAGGGTATTTTTAATCACATTAATCATTTATTTTCCATCTGTTGTGTGGATTCTTGTTATTTTTAGGGAAATGATTCAGGGTCATTAATGGTTTTCATAAGAGTAACATATCAAGTTGGATGACATTTTTGACATGGACCGTGGCACAGTGACAAGAGAATCAACCTTTTCAAAGCTAAAAGGTTTCAGTTGACTCATTAAAATCCCAATAATTACATACATCCAACCATATCTTCACACCTTTAATTGCCTATTACAAATCACCACACTCATTTGCGGTGTCCATATTCCTCTGTTGTCAGCAGAAGGGAGCTTTGCAGTGTGTGCGTTCCAAAGCAAACAATACAAAAAGAAAAATGCTGCAATATGCAGTAGATTATTAATTGTGTAGTTTGGTGTAATTTTTGATTTTTTAACTGTGACAGTCTGATTGTTCATACATGTACTCACACATGCACGTGTACACAAAATGGCTACTGGAGCTTATTCTAGAATGATAATTGAAGCTATAGGGTTCAGTGAAAATAAAGGTCTGAATGTGGCACTGCCAGCTCTGTCAGACTAGGTCAAAGATCAAATTGGTTAAAGCAGGGTTCCAGACTGCGACTGTGCATATGCGACCATTTTTTGAGAATGTGCGAGCTAAAATTTTATGTGGTCGCATTTGTGCGTGCATGGTCATTTACTCGGCTAAATTCACGCCGTTTTATCAGAAACTGCTGCACTCCGCATGTTGAAAATTAACGAGTACATCATGAATCCATTTTCTAAACCATGTTTTTGACTTATCACTACGGTACACCTATAAAAAGTGTTTATATTATATATGTTATCCCGGGGTCGGCTCGGCTGTGGAGTTGCCCAGTGCCTGTGTGACTCGCCATAGACATTAACATTAACAGAGAGAAGTAGCTCCGGCTACAATGTTCTTCCGCAAGACACTTGCAGTTTATTTATTAACAAACAAACATGTCACACGCATTGCACACTGATGGTGAAACGTGCCAATTAGTAATTAAGTCATAATAAGTAATAAGTTAAATGTACAGTGTACAACATGTAAAAAAATTTAGTTTCATAGTTTGTGTCAATGGTCAAAATTAGCACAAATTGACTTGACAATGAATTCCATCATAAATTGGTTTTAATTGAATAAAATGTAGTAATCTCACTATAAATGCATTTAATTAAATATTACCAGGGCTCCAGACTAACTTTTTTTACTAGGAGCACAGTGGCCCCCAAAAATAAATCAATATACATTCCAAATATTCACATGTCTATTAATTAAATTTCCAGTGTATTACTAATAAATACTTTGATAATAGATGCAGAAATTATAATTCCATTGCGCTGTGATTTAATGTTACAACCTCTTGTCTTTTAAAAGCAACCATACGCAACCGGCATGTTTGAGATTAAAATTGTGTTTGTATTATGTTTAAACTGTGAAGTGCAGTTTCCCTGCAGTTATGGGGTAGCGACTGCAACATTCGCAGTTCATGGAATTCGTCTCCTTACAGTACTACCTTAAACGACACCAGACGATGAATAAGGGCCTTATCTAGCGAATTGATCGATCATTTAAAAAAATAAATAAAAAAGTTTAAGTTTCATAAGCACAAATGCTCAGCCTGCTCTGTTCTGTGATGAGCGTTCGTGACTCTCCTGTTCAAACCCGTTCATCAAAATGAACAAATCTTTTTTCGAGTCATGACTCGAAGGGTCTTAGATGAGACCCTTATTCATCATCTGGTGTCGTTTGGCCTTTTTCGCCACAAAAACCTCTCACTCTGTACACACGCGTACACGCACAGACACACGCGCACAAATCTTCTAGACGCGAGTTCTCTTTCATGTCTTGCTTTTGAATGTTTAAATTGGCAAAACTTAAATGAGTTTACTTTAAACACTGATGCTAACGTTTGCAGTTTAGGTCTCGCTTTCAAGCTTTCAAGTACTTCACACATCTTTTTTCAGCACTTCAAATCTCATATTATATAAAATAAATATTTTAATGTTATTTTTAATGTGATGACCAAAATATTATTTGTTCATCCTTCAAAGATGAGTCCCATTTATAAACCTGAAAGTTTCAAGATGTAGGAAACACTCTTATTTAAATAAGAAAAACTTATTTAAAAATATCTTTTTCTTTTAACAAATGGGTAATTACTCTGGCATTTCTCTCTTTCTGCTGTATCGAAAACATACCGAACCGTGACTTTAAAAATGAGGTACGTACCGAACCGTGATTTTTATGTACCGTTACACCCCTACCACCAGGTGATTTTAACTGGCACACTAGCCACAGGTCGGAAGAACGAGTCAATATTCGCTTGTTTGGTTATCTCTGTCTCCTTCCCACAGACGTTTAAATGCGCGCTCAACTCGACCCTCCCCACCAAACATTAGCCACTTACAGTGGCCATTCCCTATTCTCCTCACACTCATTGGCCTGCCACACATTCCGGATTCATTGATTAAAAAAAAAATAATAAAAAATAAAAAAAAATAAATATATATATAAACATTTTTTTTTTAAAGGGACACATTTATTGGTCGCACATGTGCAACTGGATGTAAAATTCAGTCGCACACATTTGGAGAAGGCTTTTGACTGTGCCCCTCGCGGTGCCCTGTGGAGAGTGCTCCGGAAGTATGGGGTCCGGGGTCCTTTGCTAAGGGCTGTCCGGTCCCTGTATAACCGAAGCAGGAGCTTGGTTCGCATTGCCGGCAGTAAGTCGGATTTCTTTCCGGTGCATGTTGGAATCCGGTAGGGCTCCCCTTTGTTGTCGGTTTGATTCATAATTTTTATGGACAGAACTTCTAGATGCAGCCAGGGGCCGGAGGGTGTCAGGTTTGGGGAACACACGATTTCATCTCTGCTCTTTGCGGATGATGTTGTCGTGTTGGCCCCTTCAGACCAGGGCCTCCAACATGCACTGGGACGGTTTGCAGCTGAGTGTGAAGTGGCTGAGATGAAAATCAGCATCTCAAAATCCGAGGCCATGGTCCCCAGTCCGAAAAAGGGTAGCTTGCCGACTTGCCCACTTAAGTGGAGGAGTTTGAAGTATCTTGGGGTTTTGTTCACGAGTGAGGGAAGGATGGAACGGGAGATTGACAGACGGATCGGTGCAGCTTCTGCAGTAATGCGGTCGATGTACCGGTCTGTTACGGTGAAGAAGGAACTGAGCCACAAGGCGAAGCTCTCGATTTACCGGTCAATCTACATTCCTACTCTCACCTATGGTCATGAGCTTTGGGTCATAACCGAAAGGACAAGATCCCGGATACAGGCGGCCGAAATGTGCTTTCTCTGCAGAGTTTCTGGGCGATCCCTTAGTGATAGGGTGAGAAGCTCGGTCACTCAGGAGGAGCTTAGTGTAGAGCACCTGCTCCTCCACATTGAGAGGGGTCAGCTGAGGTGGCTCGGGCATCTGTTCCAGATGCCTCGTGGACACCTTCCCTTGGAAGGTGTTCCGGGCATGTACGAGTTGGAAGAGAACCCGAGGAAGAGCTAGGAAATGCTGGAGGGACTATGTCTCCCGGCTGGCCTGGGAACGCCTCGGTGTCCCCCCGGAAGAGCTGGAGGAAGTGTCTAGAGAGAGGGAAGTCTAGGCATCTCTGCTTAGACTGCTTAGAATGGCTGAGGAAGTATGCGGAAGTATTTATTATCCATTTGACTATAGAAGGGGTTGCATCTGTATAAATGTGGCAATGTTTGCCTGTTGTTGCCTGCCATTACTTTGAAGTGACACCGTGAAGGATGACACATGTGTTGGCTGTTTTTGGCTCTGATATTGTGAGCTTGTCTGAGTGCCCTTCAATGCTTTCTACAGCCTGGGGTGCAAACACACAAATACACACACACACGCATACATACACACACACCGACTAAGACACTCACATAGACAATGTGAACAACAGCGGGCCACAGCCACGGTCAGCGGTGACACCTCTGCCCTGCCAACGCTGAGTTATTATGTAATCTGAGGCTCTGCCCAGGGTTACATTTGTCAATCTGTTCTGGATGGTCCTGAGAGGCTTCTGCTTTCTGGCAAAATGTCGAAAAAAAAAAAAAAAGATTATGACCAAAAAAAAAACAACAAACAAACATATTCATCCAAAAATGCCTACAGGCTACCTGTTGTCCCGTATCTTCTGGTCTGGATTCATGGCATGAGTGATTTGTGTGTGTGACAATGAACATGACCCTTTAAACCTACAACAGAGAAGGGGAATGCAGCACATAGTGTCCTTGCAGTTTCAGCAAAGTACACACTCCGTGAAATTATGGGTCAATATTCTTTTGCTTATAACAGTTAATTATGAAGACTTGGACGACACAAGAATCTCATTATGTATTTTTTTTTCATTTCCTCAAAAACTCACTTGCTATCGAGGCAAAGTTGTTTAGCAATCCAATAACATGAAGCATTGATTTTTATAGCTGTCTAATTGCATCCTCTAATCAAGATGGAATACCATAAGTGATTACACCCCAGGCTGTTAATAAACCCATAATGACAGTGCAATGAGGTGGCTTAAGGAACACCTCGTAGACTCGCTGTGAGATGCGAAAACTCTGTGAATATGATGTGTTTGATCTGCCGGTGACAGTAACAGACTAGCGGAGCCCTTTTACTCCATGTGCCGGTGGAGAATAATTGATTTAGGCTGCAGCGGGAAAGATAGATGGCTGTCACTGTCTGTTGTGACACATGCAGGATGTCTCTGGCGAGATTTAGCAAGGGAAACCGGCCAATTAGAGAAGCACAATCAAATATTCAAGAGCAGACGGACACAGTCGTTATTTACCCATGCTAACACGTGAATATTAAAGAAGTTAAATGGGTGTGGTGCTCAATCATTCACGTTCATGATATGCTTAAGAGAGCTCTCTTGCTTAGATGGTTATACTGTAGTGGTTGCAGGAAAAAGTACCTGGATTTCCGCATAATTTGGTAATACATTTTGCTCTCATCTTCAACCAAGTCTCATTAGACAAACACAGTCTTATTAAAAATATTACAGACAAAAAAAAAAATGTTGTCTGTGGAAAAGGTAAGAATCCCTAAGCTACAGTAACGATTTTTCCAAAAGCTAACCTTCAGTCAATGAGACGAGATGGTTCAGGGACAAAAGACCCACAAGTTTGATATACAGAGAAGCTATTTAGAGAAGACTGGAAAGAGCTACAAAAGTATCTCTAAAAGCCTGTCTTCCATAAGAAAAGAAAAATCCAAGAACATCAGTGAAAAACTCAAGAAATCTCTATAATATGCTACAAATCTGTTGACACGTCTATGATATGTAAAATGTTAAGCATTAACATGTTCATGGAGTGACACCACAAGATAATCCACTTTGGTAAAAAAAAACAAAAAAAAAAAACTTGTACACTAAAAATTGCTGGATTCTTTCGAATCATTTTTGTGTCAAATATGGACAAACCCAAACGCTGGGTTAAAATTTTTATAAAAAGATTGCACCAACAGCTGATTTGTCTATTTTTGACCCAAATATTGTTTAGATTGTATGTGCAGAGAAAAAAAAAAAAAAACTTTATCCCAACTCTGAAGTATGTTGCAGGAACCCTCATGGTTTATGGTGGCTTTAATGTGTCATAGCCTGTACAGCCTGCTATGGTATGAAAAAAAAAAAGACATTCCTAGTCTAATCAGTTCATCATTTTGGACTTCCAAATGAAGTTCAACAGGAGTTGGGCAATGCAATATAGGCTGTAAAAAAATAGCACAATCTCGATTCAAACATAAATGCGATCTCATGGCGATTCACTACAGCGTATTAAGATCATGCTGCATTCGCGCATTATTGGTCACACTCACACAATAACAAAACACTATTAATTCACCAATAAATCATACATCTCAATCACTTCTCTCCTCTCCCTCATTGGCCACGTTCCGCTGTTACTGACGTGTACCAAGGAGGCAGACCTAAATAGAGTCAGTTTACTTGGTGGATTTGTAGCAGTAAGATTTAAAAATGAACCCCAATGTGGAAAATCCTGGTCGCGACGGTGACAGTGAAGATGTAAGAACACTGATACAGAAAAATAGAAGAAAATCCCTCCATGTGGAACTTTTTTGGGTTTAAACCTGAAGACAATGTGCAAAGAGTAATAATTTGCAAGCAGTGATTTTGAATTGTTCCAGAACCACAAGGTAACACCACTAATCTCTACAATCCCCTCAAATGTCACCACAAAATACAGTAGGCCTACGAGTAAGCCATGAAAGACAAGGGAGCCACACCTCAAAATACCAGCCAGACCACGCAAACTTCCATAACTCAGATGTTGTACGGAGTATCGCCATACCCTCCAAGTTCCCAGTGGCACAAAGAGATAACAAACCCCATTGCTTATCATTTAGCTCAGTGGTTTTCAGGCACGACACACAAAGAAAAAAATACTGTATGTAGCTCTATTAATATCAGCTGTGAGGGAAAAATAAGAAAAAAAATTGGGAACTTGCATGCAGTTTAATATTTTCGAGTAGAAAATAAGAAAACTGATTTCACCTACCAATCATATGAGAGGAACGCAGGTCTAACGCATTACAAGCCTATCAGAAGCAGAGCAGGTCCTGGCAACACAGTGTGATTGAGATCCATACGTCATGTTAGTGTTGTCGGTGAAAGCATGGAGTGCAAGCCTGGGGATGATATTCTACCCACGGGAGTAATTACCTATGCGGACAGGGGGACATGTCCCCTACAGTTTTTAAAATCCTGTTTTTGCCCCCACCCCCCACTTTCAAATTTGTTTGTTATGATTTTTAACCTCACGCCATCACTGACGACGGAGGAGCAGGACCGAGGCTATGTAAAATAATGTTAGCTCACTGACTGGTCGTTCTAATGAGCAGGTAACGTTATAGCGGTTATGGCACAGACAGCGATGAAACGCCAGACACAACAAAAGGTGACTTTAATGTCATGGATGAAAATGTGAGTTGGTTGATTCAGTAAATTAGCTCAGGTCCGGATAATCGTAGTTTATACACCTTTTAATGTTATATTGACTGAACTAAAATTAACTGACATTCTGTCAGTAATGTATGACAAGAAGTGCAGTCAACATTTACCTATCCGATTAATTTTTGTCCAGCTTTAACGTGTTAAAATATTGAATGCGATTAACGCAGGATTCATTCTTTCTGTCATTCTTTAGCTAGGGTTAAATAATCACGCTTTTATTCAAGCAAATGCTTTTAAACCATGCACGACAAGACAAAAGACAATGCGCTGTCTGTGAATGTCTTCCTGACACACGACGTACAGAAAGACACGTGCCAGTATTAAGGTTATCGTTCGCGCTTGAAAGAAAAATAACACACATTTAAGCCAAAATGTCATTTTTCTTGAGTTTTTTTCACAAGAACAGTCTTAAATGAGTTAAATACAATATTAAATTGAAGTAAAGAGTAGTGAGAGAATGAGATGCGTGAGATCCTGTCAGCAGGTCTTAAAGTGACAGTAGCCAATAATTCTTTCTGTCAGTAAAGTTAACGAAAGAACAAAGAGAACAGAGAAAATTACTCACCACTCTTGACTAAAGAACGCTTGTAGCTTTAAAGAGCACCTATCATGGATTTTTGAAAATGACTGTTCATGTAGTGTGGAATATAGCTCTAAGGGAATGAAAACATCCTGCAAAGATTTATATCTGAAAGTGCACCGTATATAAAGTCTTTCAAAAGTGAGAGTCGACTCTGAGTCTATAAAATGAATTGTTTTTGAAACGAGTCATTAGCTGTTACATCGTGACGTAGACAGGTCATTGGCTGCTCCCAACAACTGCGCACGCATACGGAAGTGTAAACTTGAAGTGACGTCTAGTACACATTCAAATACTTCAGCTGAATCGCATCATGTCGAGAAGACGCTGTGTTCTACATTGCAAAGACAGTTCAGCCACTTGTTTCCATTGTCCAGGGACGAGCATGTGAAGAATCAGTGGTCAGAGTTCATATTTGCAACAGTATAGCTCGAACCTTGTGTTCTCATCATTTTAATGACGAATCATTCAAAATTCAAAAACCTAAATAAATTCAAATGTGGATTCGCAAGCTGATTGTCCCTGAAGGAGGGCTCGGTATCCAGTGTATATGGATCAGGTTCGTCATCCTCTGAATCACAATCTGTAAGTATTATTAATAATGTTTGCTGTTATGTTTTCTGTAACATGCACAATATAGTTATATTGTGTTGTGTGTGTTGTGTAATCTCCGTGCAGCTTCTAAGCGGGGTAAAGTTCGTTTTGTTTTTTATATTCACCAGACATTCACTGAAAAATGGCAATTACCTCCTAAACGACTTAGCCAAATATGACTTCGCTCTATATAATAAGCAATGTGAGTTTCGCCGGGAAAGCTTGCTCTTGACGGAGATGCGAGTAAGGGACCGTGTGGAAAGTGCATTTTTTCTGACATGTTTGTTCAAACACTATATACAATTTTCAACACTTGACAAGCTATAATCCTGGTTATGGGCGTTCCGTTGCCGACAATCTCTGCCTACGGGTTTACCAATAACAACTGACTGGGTCATTTGACCAATCGCCGCAGATTCGCGTTACTCAAAGGAGGTGTTTGGGAAAATGAATCGTCGAACGAATCATTTGGGAGTCGTTGAGCAAATCAGTTAAAAATAAATGCATATTATAGGACAAATAAAGTGTTTTGTATCCTTGCATGCACGTTAAACTGTTTTTGGGAACTCCTAAAACAAAAATAGGAACATTTCAAATGCTATGATAGGCGCTCTTTAATAACGATTAATCTATATTTAATTTATAATTTATAGGGGTGGGAATCTCAAGGCACCTCACGATTTTATTTGATTACAATTCAGAGGGCTGCAATTCGATGCTAGTGTACAATATATTTTATTAACATTGCAAAGAACCTACAGAAAAATAAATGTGTGACGAAACTAGGAGCATACTTGTAGTAAATTAATACTAAAACAACGATCGGTAAGTTACGGCTGAGTGTTTTTTCCTCCTCTGACGGGAAACGTGTCAAATGGCCTCTCATATTTGTCGTGTTTCCGAAATATTTGATTTTACAATATAATTATAATTATTAGTTTTATTCTACAAAGCTTACAACTAGTGTGGCTCTTGTCCAGCTCCTTTCCCCCTTCAACTTGACCACCACACGGCAGCTTTTAACAAGGAGGGTGTTTGGATTAGGTGCTCAGCCATCGTGTCTCTGTTGTGCACGCCACAGAGTTCAGAGTTTCTGCGCTTCAGAGTTCCATCTTTTGCATTCCATCAATATTATGTTATTATAAATATATACCTAAAAAAATATTTCTTTTATGAAAATCGATTTTTGACATTTGTGTTTATTTTTCTTTTCATTTAGTCGAATAATCTATCCCCCCCCCCCCCACCTTTAATAATTTATGTAGTGCGGTTTGTTTGTAACCATGTTCAATCTCTGTACATTTCATACCTGTTAGAAAGGAAAGGTACAGGTAAATATGACATTTATTATGGGTTGGAATCGGATGTCCTTACCTACTGTAAGGGGAGGCTCACATTCACCCAATTTGAAAACCCCTGATTTAGCTAAAGACATGGCTCCAATCAACACTGTTAAAAACAAGGGATTTAAGGCAATGATAAAGACTTAAGACAAGCGATACTCTTTGCCCTCTGGCAACTATTTTTCATCCGTTGCACTGCCAGGTCTATACACCCAGTGTCGAATGACAGTGCAAAATATGTAGAACCTCGCGGCAACAGCAGACCTTCGGTCAGGCCAAACCATGGAGCTTTATTTAAGCTTGACAGTGCATTTCATAACAAATGACTTCAACTTTAGAAGCTGCTGTCTACAGTAGGGCTGTCAACGAATATTCTAAATTTAAATATATATTTTCGGATAGTTTCATAAATCTGGATTTCGAAGGTGAAAATGAATATTCGAATGTGGAAAAGCACGCCAGTGGCAGCAGAGGCATGGCTGTCTGCTGTTAGTGGGCACGCTGCCTGAGAGAACATTACTAAAGTGTAGGCTTATTGTACGGACTAAATAGATATTGCATGAAAAAGGTAGGTTAGATACAGCAGTTTCATACACTGCAGGCTTTCACTGGTTTGATTATTTACCATTTCATGTCAATGAAAAGTTCCATGTTTACCACAGCATAGCTTGCTCGGATCGTTCAATGTCGGTTTTATATACTTCAATTAATGTTAATATTTGTTTTAATCACTAAATGAAGCCTGCAATATTTGGGACAAGCGTCGGGACTTTTAATTGCTTGCACAAAACTCTTGATCAGCTCTCTACATTCGTTTATTGTTGTTGTTCATTTAACCGTTATGCACAGAGCGTGAGGGTAAGGCGAGAGAGAGAAAGAGTACCTGCGAGTGCGAGTGAGCGAGAGTGAGGTCTGCGGTATTGGCCATTAGTTGATTTAATTGTTTTTGTGTAGGTATTACGTTATCAAAAATGTTTAAACTTAAATAAACTACCTATACAAGTTGTCTCTTTGTGTTAATTTGTCCGCTTATTGACGTAAAGCCCTAGTCAACAGACAGCATTCTTACCTGCTGATCACACAGTCTGTGCATGAAAAACGCATTTCTCCGCCTTGACAAAATGCCCATTCTCTAACAATCTCTAAAGCAATCGTCTGATGTGTTGAACGTGTTCCTGGAGAGACAAAGGAAAAAAAAAATCAATATGTTATCCAGGTAAACATATATGAACTGATCAACCAAGACTCTTTAATTTTACGTAATTGACGAGTGCCTGGAAAACCACTGGTAACACTCCTGATATAAACCAAATGATAAACATTACGTAAGTCCAATTTTGTGAAAATGAATCCTCTCTGCAATCTCTCGAAAGCTGAAGACACCAACGGCAAAGGATAAGTATTATTTAACGTGTGTCACAGTGTCTGGTTGTGGTTCCCTTGTTTGTCTAGAGGTACTCGTTTTCACGGTGTCTTTCAAATTTAACTTCATTTCCCAGCATTCTGTCTGTCACTTATCAGTTCATTGCACTCAGCTGTTTCCCATCACCTTGTTAGAGATTGTGTATAAATACCCTGTCTGTTTGTTTTGTTACAGATTCCTTATTTGTGTCACACCACTTCAGGTCTGTTATTGTTCTAACTTTCTGTTTTGTTTCTTGTTTTGACAGCTTTTATTTGGATTTGACCCCTGCAGGTTGACGACGAGTTTGGATTACCCTATAATAAACTACTGCATATTGGATTCTCTGATTCCCGTGTGGTTTACGTGAGAGAAGGAATCCATCACAAACAATCCAGCAGTATGTTTTTTTTTTATGTATCTCTTCCCCAGCCACCCGTGGAGGTCACAGTGGAGGAGGTAGTCGGGAGATGATCCCAGTTCCGGTGGTCCCTGTTCCGGTGGTCCCTGTTCCGGTGGTCTGGAGAAGAAGGAGGAGACACAGCCCGTCTGCCCAGTCAGAGACTGTTCACGTCACGTCTGTCCAGTCAGAGACTGTTCACGTCCCATCTGTCCAGTCAGAGACTGTTCACGTCCCTTCTGTCCAGTCAGAGACTGTTCACGTCCCTTCTGCCCAGTCAGAGACTGTTCACGTTCCGTCTGCCCAGTCAGAGACTGTTAACCTTCTGTGTGCCCAGTTAGAGAATGGTCACGTCACGTCTACCCAGCCAGAGACTGTTAACATCCTGTCTGCCCAGTCTGAGACAGCTCAATAGATACCCATTCATGTGGCCACCAAGGCAATGCTGAACTGTCTGGAGCGTCTGGCTCGGATCCTGGACATGCCTGTGTCTGCTATTCCAGAACCGGAGCCAGTGTCTGCTGTTTCAGAGCCGGAAGCAGAGCCAGTGTCTGTTCCAGAGCCGGAAGCACCATCCAATGTCTGTTCCAGAGATGGAGCCAGAGCCAGTGCCTGTTCCAGCGCCAGAACCAGTGTTTGTTCCTGTGTTTGTTTCTGTCTTTGTGACCAATACTGTTCTAGTGGCTGTTCCTGAGCCAGTGTCAGTTGTTCCTGAGCCGGTGCTTGTGCCTGCTTTTCCAGAGCTGGATCCAGTGCCTGCTGTTCCAAAGCCGGATCCAGTGCCTGTTCCAGAGTCGGAGGCAGAGCCAGTGCCCATTCCAGAGCCGTAGGCAGAAAAAGTGCCCAGTGCCCGTTCCAAAACTGGAGGCAGAGCCAGTGCCCAGTGCCTGTTCCAGAGCCGGAGGCAGAGCCAGTGCCCGTTCTAGACCCGGAGAAAGAGCCAGTGCCTATTCCAGAGCTGGAGGCAGAGCCAATTGTCTGTTCCAGAGCCAGTGCCTGTTCCAGAGCCAGAGTTTGTTTCTGTGTTTGTGTGTTTGCGCAGGAGAAGAGATAATGTAGAGATTATCTCTAGAATCTGAATAAACTCAGATTCTAGAGAATCAGAAATATATGTATCCATGGCCTCTCAGGAACAGAAAGAAAGTAAAGTTTGCCCTTAGACAGAAACTTACCTGACAATAAATCTATAGCACAGTCATAGGGATGATGCGGAGGAAGAGAAGCAGCAAAAGACTTACTGAACACTTCCTTCAGGTCAAGGTACTCAGCAGGCACATAAGTTCAAAAAATTTGCTGCCTCTTTCTGAAACATAGAACCAGACACAGACGAACAGGCAGACATCAAACATGACTCATAGCAGTGGTTACTCCAGGCGGAAATGGAATTATTGTGACAGTCGATTCAGGGGTTGTGCTGGGTAAGCCAAGGATGCCCCAAAACCAGCGGTGCTAAATGTGAGTCCATGAGGAGGAAAGATGAATTCTCAGAGTGAGTGCCTGACGTGATAAGAGTGATGGGTTCAGTGGAATGAGAAATCCTGGGAAGTTCTTGTCTGTTGAGTGCATTGACAGATATTGTGTGCGTGAGAAAAGTTATGGGAATCTGAAGTTTGAGTGTTCATAAAATTACCCTCTGCTTCCGAATCCAGTAGTGCTTGAGTGCTGTGCATGGAGGTTGCCCATCTCAGTCTTACCGGGAGGAGGGACGATGATGGTGATGAGGTCTTCCTGGCAGAGATCCCACCCGATAGTAGCCTCATACTTATTACCGGTCTTGTTCTTTTACCGGGCAGGAATATATAAAGTGACCAGCCTTTCTACAGTAAAGGCAGAGTCCTTGGGACTTCCGCCTTTCCCTCTCCTCCCGGGAAAACTGAGCTCTCCTCACCTGCATGGGCTCAGACAGCGTTCCCATCATTGGTTCGTGGGTCCTCGGAGTAATATTGAGGTCGATTCGAACGCGCCGATTAGTCCCATGACTTACACAGCCATCGACCCTCAGCACAAGCTCCACCAGTTAATTAAGGGATGTGGAAAGGTCCTAGATATAAATCTTCTTCTGAACACAGTCAACCATCCCATGCAGGAACATGCCCCACTGCACCTCCTCATTCCAATGGCACTCTACGGCAAGGGTATGGAACTGGATCGAGTAATTTGACACCGAGCCATCACCTTGGCCTAGATCTGCGAGTACTCTGGCTGCCTCCTTACCTGCTCGATCGAACACTCTTCTCATCTCCGTGGAGAGTTTCTGGAATGAGGCGCAACAGTTTTATTGATTCTCCCACACCGCCGCTCCCCAGAGACCCACCTTTTCCGATAGTAGAGTTAAAAGTCCATAGCTGTAATACGAAGTGCATGGAACATCTTGTGAGAAAAGCTCTACAGTACTCAGGCTCACCTGAATAACCCTCAGGTGCGGGCAGGCAAGGCTCAGGCTGGTTCTCTTGCACAGCCGGGAGGGGCTGAACGGGCGGTGTGGGCGGCGCAGTGCGAGTTTGTAGATGTTGTAACTGTTGGGTTAGCTCAGACACCTGTGTCACAAGTGCTTGAACCACGCGACCTGTATTCACAATCTCTTCCCCTTGTTGATGCATTCTTGTGATGCTTTGTGCGATGAAGTCACTAATACAGAAACAGGATGATGATCCACAAAGAAATCCACAGAGACCGGTAATCCACACCAGGAGAGGAGAGGGAGTCAGATGAGAACAGGACACGATACTGGGGAACCCACAACGGTCTGGCAAAATGAGATGAGATTACTGAACATATAAAGATTGGGAATTGATTAGAGCTGGCACAGATAATCATACAGCATTGGTAACCACACCCACACAAACACACCAGAATGAGACACCGGATTCATGAACCGTGACACCAACAAGATAGGGATCCTAACTAGCTATGGTCCAGAGGATCATTGAACAGAAAACTTCTATTGGACATGTTCTCTCCACTGACCGAAGGCTAGACACCAGACACCAACCTGGCAAGATATGGAAGTCCTTAAAGTGGTCAACAAGACATTCACCCCACTGGCTGACTTTAAAGGGGTCATGAACTGGCTTTTAAATTTTATTATATTGTTGTCTGAGGTCAACTTATGATGTTCGCTTGGTTTTTGCATTCAAAAACATCCAAATGAATAAGTAATAGGCTATTTTGTACCCTAGTTTTGAGCCTAGCTGAAAAACGCTAGTTTTTTATGGGCGTCTCGCACTGTAGACTTAGAAGTAAACGCCCACTGCTGTGAGTGGGGAACAGTTTTGCATATTATAATGAGTTTCAACTTACCTCATCGATGCATTTGTATTGTTTTGAAACGTCCAATGTTGTAAAATTGCAACTGGAATGATTCGACCCAAAGTCTGTGTGTATCACAATTCCTGTCAGATCCAATATAGACGGCACATCACCGTTCTTTACTCTTAATCGGTCTGCAAATCCAGTCTTGTTTACACGACAATCCTCAGTGAAATGAAGTGAACAGACGATGATGTTTTACCCTCATCAGCTGGAACGTCATTAAAAATAAAGTTTATCCATGCAATCCTATTGGAATCCAGAGGAAGCATATGCAGCGCCTGTCGTCTTTCACAACCAGGCACTGCACAATATTATGTGTTGCTCGGTAGCGCGATCCGCTTTGTCATCACAGGTAGGCCTATGTTATTTAGCTATGCGTGATTGTGTGTAATGCAACAATCGGTGGGCGGGGCTAAACTGGCCGTGTTGAAGTAGGAGTTGATCTACTTCTGTGGGGGGTGGTGTTTTATCATCTTTGTCGTCACAGTTCCCCACTTTTAAAAACGAGTTGTTTGCTGGGGCTGGTGTCAATAAAAACTTTTATTGGACTCATAAGGATGTTTTCAGTTCTGAAACTTACAGAATAGTTTTATAATATGATGTCCTCTTAGATGTCAAAAGCTCAAGGAAAATTTGATTTCTCAGTTCATCACCTCTTTAATGATGCTCTATCAGGAGAGCAGTATGTTACCATCTCCTCACTCAAGCCGCTCCTCCACCTTTTTGAGACAATGATGGCAGTGCAGGGAGATGATACACGTCTCGCAAAATCAATTAAGTAATAAATCTTGCATTGCCTGAAGAATGAGATAACATGCATTGGTATGGTAAGTATATCTTTACATGATTCACAATATTTATTGTCTCACAGAGTAACAAATTTACATTAGGCTACATTGTTCACAGCTGTAAATAAAAAGTTGGATTTAGCTACCCACCATAGTTTTAACAGCTGATATGTTACTTTTGTCAACAAGTGTAGAATATTATGATTTTGATGTGATCTTTTCTCTTTTCCAGCAAAGTCCCCCACAACTGCCCCCAGTGCCCAGCCTTCGCTGCCCCCATAGAAAAGAGGAGAAAGACTTTAGGCTTTTTTAAACAGCAAAGGGCAATGAGGCAGCAGCACCATCTGATGCTTCTTCTCAAGAAAATGATGTTGACATGGTGCTAGGCTCATATCTGCTCAGAAGAAACTTTGACATCAACGATGACCCTCTAGTCTGGTGGAAAGAACACAAGGAGCAATATCCAAAACGGTCTGTGCTGGCAAGGATACCTCTGCATCACTCTTACAAGTTCTCCATCAGAAAGTGTTTTTAGCACAGGGGGTAACATTGTAACAGGACTGCGTTCCTCCATGAAACCTCAAAATGTTGTTAGGTTAGTGTTCTTGGCCAAGAACCTTTAAGGTTCTGAGCCAGTTGAAGCAAAAAGCACAGGTTCTATTTAGTTATTTTTATGTATTATTGTAGCCTATGTTTATATTCTCTTATGTTCAACAACATAAAGCTTTAAAATTATTCACTTTAAGGGGTCTAAAATAAAGAAAAGAGACATTTTTTTGTTACTCCCGCACTTTTTAATGCTGATGTCCTGTTTTTTTTTTTTTTTTTTTTTTTTTTGTTAATACTTGAGTGGAATAAATTTTGGTTGAAAATATGAGAATCGTGTAAGAGAAACTTGATCTCAATTCCCATGGAGAAAAATCATGATTCACTTTTTAGCAAGAATCGTGCAGCCTTAAATAGGACAATGACCCAAAGCACAGGACTAAATCAACAATACAACAAATTCAACAGAAGAACATGCCAGCTGGAGTGGTCCAGTCCGAGCCCTGACCTCAACCCAACTGAAATTCTCTGGCATGACCTCAAGAGAGCCATTCACACCAGATCACAAGAATATTGCTGGAAAGATTTTATAAAGAAGAATGGTTCAAATCAGATCCACAGTTACAGAAAACATTTGGTGGAGGATACTGCTGCCAAAGCTTGCTGTAAACTATAAGATGAACAATAATTTGTGGGTCTATTTTTCTAACTTAGCTGAAGATCAATTACATCAATAATGCAAAAATACAGGTAAAAATTGCAAAACTTCTTTCTGCATCCTTAGCTCACTGAATAACACCAATGTTTTGCTGAGTTTTCTGCAATGATTCTAAAAAGAAAGTATGGATGCAAAGAAAATACTCATTATTTGCCTTGTATAAAGGAGGCGATATAGACGTGAACACGAATTAGAATGCGATTTCAATAAAAAAAAGCATAATGTTAAAGGAAACAAATGATGAAAACAATATGTAAAGTGTTGTACACAGGTAGCTGCTTCTGCTTCATTCCCTTTTAGCACACATACACACAGCAAGAGCTTTTTCCCCTCCCGTTTTATTGATGAGTCTGTCCTGAGGTGCATCTTCATAATTGTGCATCAGAAAAGTATA